>BQNB010093854.1:0-23212 GCA_026074375.1 Tanacetum coccineum
ATCCTAATAAGCTATTATAATATTAAAATAAGTACTTTGATAAGTTATAAGAGAATTTGATCTTAAAACCCGCACGTTTTCATTTTAAAACCCTAATTTGACCTGTTTTACCAATCGTTAAATTAAACTTGTGTTTTGTTAAATCTTCATATTTTAGTTTATTATAACTTATAAATGTCTATTGAAATGTTAAAATAAGCTTGCATGGCAATTTGGACATGTTTTGTAATTATAATCCATGCAAGGGGTATATATCGTAATTTTCAGAAACTTATAACTAAAAGGACTAAAAGTGTCATTTTATCAAAGTTATAACTATAGGGGTCTATTATGTCACTTTTCAAAGTCCAAGGTTTACTTGGTATATCAATAAAAGTTGAAGGACCAAAGTCGTAAAAATGCAAACCCTAGGGGTCTACTTGCAGTTTTCCAAACCCCAGGGTCTAAAATGTAACATTTTGAAAAAGTGTAAAATCATATCCAAAACCTTATATAACATAACTTTAATTAACGCTCCTCGTGCTTAACATCTCTAGATATTGAATAAAATGCTTAAAACTGTTTATGTTATAACTATTATATCATTCATCATCAATGTGCTTTCAAAAATCATGTCCCGGATCCATATCATACCACAATACTAGGGAGCTTCATATTAAGAAGTTTCATCTTGGTATTACGTTCTGTCTGAGTTGTTGGGTTTACGATTTAAAGTGCCCTAGCTCCACAAACGTTTACTGAATGACTTCTAAACTATGATGGCCCGAACGGTGTTATGATAATTTTTATATCAAAACCAACATCGATATCCAAAAACTTATATATACAATCAAACTAAGACTTGCCATATATTAACCCAGGTTGTCTGTGATTGCCGTGTTGAAGCCGTTACTTTCATTCCCTATACATTAGCTATCAATTTCCCTATAACTGTTCAGGTGAGTTCATAGCCTCGCATTTCAATCTTTTTATAAACCCGCGAGGGGGATACATGCTATAAACATGAATGCAATTATTTCTACATGCTATTTCAATTTACTATTGCCTAAGTAACTGCTTTGCCTTTAAGTCCCCATAATCATGAACCGTTAATTACTCTCCGTAGTAAGCGCGAATGATGTGAATAGATCTATTTGGGCTGGACTCCCCGTTGGTGTACCCAGTTACGTGTAACCAATTGCACATCATTAGAAATCACGCGGGTATTTTGGCAAAGGTGCCCGCAGGGGCAATATTATCATTATAACCTAAGGCATCGGATTCATGAGCTAATGGCAATAATAAATTATGTTTTCAATACTGGGTGTATATCAACGTAACCCAAATATCGCATTTGCATTCAAATTATATTACTTAAACCTATGGATTTCACTCAACCTTTGTGTTGACTTTTTAGCATGTTTTATCTCAGGTAACTAATGGCACGGAGTGACGAGGACACGAAGATGGAAAAACCGTTATCATTCAAATGTTGTATTTTAGATTCTGGAAACCTCTCTTTTGTAAAAACTCTGAAGAAATAATGAATGATAACTTATTTTCAAAAACGACTCTTTTTGATTCGTTTTCTATGATTATGATTGTTGTACCTTTGAAGTAATACCCCAGATTAGCTTCCGCTGCTATATGTAAAAATGGGGGTGTTACAGCCTTCCTTGTTGGTAACTTGCAAAATGAACAACAACAACAACAGAGACAACCAATCATGACATGGGGAAGGGGCCAACAAGGTGAATCGCAACAGAAGGATTCCAACAACTTATTCCAAGGATTCGATGGTGAATTTTTTGCAGAGGCATTTAGTGTTGACCAAGAGACCGGGCAGATGCCTAACATGCAAAATGACCATGGAACACGTTGGACATAGGTGAAAAAGGCCTCAAGTTTGTTAGCCCAATAATGAGCCGTCAACAGCAATGTGGTGGTTATGGGCCAACGAACAATTTAGAAGATAGCATTTGCTCGATGAAGCTTCGTGAGAACATCGACGATGTTTCCAAAGCGATTTTTACAACCCACAACCCGGACAAACCCTGTGGCAACTCATTGCCAGAGCGTTGTGTATCAAAAAGTAATTACCCGAACAATATATTGTTCAAAAATTAAAAGTTGTTGCCAATAGTGAAATAAGATATTCTCAACCTACAAGATAACTAAAGATTAGTGACACACAAAAAGGCTTGTTATCGAAAGGAACACTGAAAGTAAAGAATGTTTTTCGATGTGGTGAAACAAGCTGTCGTATCACATTATGCGGCCCTGACAGGTAAAATCCTACCATCGGCATATACGACCTTCGATGTCGATGCCCTTCTCACCAACCCCAAACATGCACATCAGTTGTCCAATGACCGTGTCTTTCAGTATTCTGCCTCTTTTGAGACCTTTGACCTTCAGCGTTCGCGACGCTCAGATGTCTCCGTGACCTCCGGCCTTCCGGCACGCCATGACCTCTAGTCTCATGGCCGCTTTTCTTCCCCACCTTTTTGCTCCGTCATTACGACTACGCGGAACTCCAGATTAGCGAGATTGGTGTCATTATTATAAAGCGCGAAATAAACAACGGCCGTCTGAGGGTGACCTCGAACCAATGTGGTTTTTGTCTCTTATGTTATTAATCTTAATATTTACTACCTTCGGACTTTGTTCAAGCGCCTCACTTTGCAGGATATATTCAGAAAATCATTAACGCTGCGTTCTCGAGTTTAGGACGGTAGAAAAAGAAAAGAATGGGAGAGGCAGAGAAAGAAAAGAAATGATATCATATAATCTTGTTCTCGAGTCGGACAAAATGGAAAGAAAATGCAAAAAAAGTGTGTATGATCCATGTTTTTAAGTTGGAAGGAAAGTAATGTAAATATGACAATTTACTACAATGCCCCTCTTATATATTAGCCTTTGAAGTTGGTGAGGGATAATATAGTCTTTCTAACCAAAATATAAAATGTATCCTTTTCTTTCCTAGGCAATCCTCCCAAAAATGGGAAGATAACTTTGGTCCAAAATTTCCTCCCTTTTTCCTATGTAAACCATTTCTTTTCCTTTTTATAAAAACTTGATAACACAAGATTATGTTTATTTCTTAGCATTTCTTTTCTTTTCTCTTCAAAAACAAACTCGAGAACGCAGCGTAAGTCTAAGGAATTGCTAAAATGTGTTAGTTGCACCTCAGCCAGCGTAACATAACCTTCGGAAATGGGCGTTATCAATCCTTCATCAAGGGACGCTTTATACCAGCTTGCGGCTAACTCATCTCATTCATATGGGAGCCTACACCTCCGTTTAATATTACCTTTTACCCCCAACGATCTCAAAATCGAAGATTATACAGTCATCCTCCTATACCGTCGATCGAGCAAAACATACCGAGTCACCGTGACCTTCGGTTTCTAAATTCCATTTCGTCTTCTGAGTTCCGCCTCCTGGATCTCCGGTCATCGAAATTTTAAAATCAACCTATATCTATGTTCGGGATAACAGCTATAATACAAACCAGGCATCTTAGCTCCAGGCTTTGAAGATCTCACCATCAGGATCGACCTTGGACTGGACTACGAACATGGGCATCAACTTTTAGTATGATGAATCATTTTTGTTTGATATAAGGAGTGATAGTGAAGTAAATGAGAAGTGTGATAACTAAGATGTGTTAAGGAAAATGACCTTTTCCTTTCGAAAAGAAGGTGCTGTATGAATTTACTCATTCACATCGGGATAGCCACGTGGGATGATAACTCAGAAATGAAACCCAACGTGTCAACTAATGACTAGAGGTGGCAAAACGGGCGGGCGGGCGGGCAGGCACGGGCACCGGGCAAAACGGGCAACGGGCTAAAACGGGCACGGGCTAAAATGGGCACGAGCCAAAATGGGCACGGTCCAAAAAAGGCACGGGCTAAAACGGGCACGGGCCAAATGGGCACTTATGGGATAAATGGGCTTTTGGGTGAATCTTATTTATTTAATTCTTTTTACGTTTTCGTCGGTTTTTTACGATTTCGCCCTTTTTTTACGATTTCGTCTGTTTTTTTTACGATTTCGTCAGTTGTTTTACGATTTCGTCAGTTTTTTACGATTTCATCTGTTTTTTTACGATTTCGTCAGTTTTTTAACGTTATCGTCAGTTTTTTTAAGTTTTTGTAATATGGATCTCATAGCTGCAGCAAAGAATCATTTCATAGAACTTAATGAATTAATAGAATTGAGAGATAGAGCGTACGAAAACACCAGGATCTACAAGGAAAGAACTAAGAGATGGCATGACTCTAGGCTTCGTGGGGATAAGAACTTCAAAGTAGGAGACAAGGCATTATTATTTAACTCTAGATTTAAGATGCATCCGGGTAAGCTCAAGTCAAGGTGGTACGGGCCAAATGTGGTAAAGACTGTGTATCCGTATGGAACCATAAAGATCATCGATAGAAACGGAATCAACTTCAAAGTCAACAGACAAAGG
This sequence comes from Tanacetum coccineum, assembly GCA_026074375.1. Classification (NCBI taxonomy): domain Eukaryota; kingdom Viridiplantae; phylum Streptophyta; class Magnoliopsida; order Asterales; family Asteraceae; genus Tanacetum; species Tanacetum coccineum. Next base: position 4,457 of record BQNB010093854.1, read on the forward strand.
TTAAAGAAGTACCACAATGAACATGATGCAGAAGACAAAGAAGTAGTGGAATTCGAACAAGATACAACGTAATGAAGTTGAAGAAAAGTCTAACTTAAAGACTTTGCTGTAAACAAAAGTGCTTCCAGGGAAACAACCCGGATTGTTATTTATTTTTATCGAGTCTGTCTTCCCAGACATTAATACGGTGTATCCGCTCTATACCATATGGCGTATTGAATGTCTGGACGTTATCAGTCCTTTATTTTTATACACTTTAAAACATTATTGTCAGTTTTGTCAATACGGCGTATTCATGCACATGATACGGCATATTCAACAGACTGACCTGTATTTAGTATTTAGTTTAGTTTAAATTAATCATAGATTCCTGAGATAGGAATGGATGTTTTTCCTATATTTTGCACAAGACCTCACTGAAAGCAAAGAAATCGACGAAGTTGGTGAAGTATCAATCATCTGGAATCCTATGTGTGTTGTAGTCATGCTGGTATCTAGACACATTTGCAACCCACATCATTGCTCATAAACTCAACATGGAGAATCTACCGAGAAAATATCAGGGGATGTTGGGGGGGGGGGGGGGGGGGGGGGGGGGGGGGGGTGTTTCTCATTTATTTCTTTAAATTCCAGTTTGTAAGTGTTTTATCTATACAACCGAGACGTTGTATAATTCTAAGGGGGGGGGGGAATTAGAATGATACTTGTCTTATTTTTCACATAAAATGCTTAAATTATGCATAAGTTTAAAAAAATTCAAGCATACTTTTGTGAAATTACTTGATACATAACCTGCATACAATAACCCTTGTCAAATATTATGAGGATTTAACCTTATTCGTTTCCAAATGTTTACCCAAATTCCATAAAAATATGAGTGTTCCGGTGATGTTGTAGACTTTAGAACTTGGCTTGGTTTTTAATATTCGAGGTACACGGTGAGGAGTTTAAGGTATTTGTGGAGTAACTTGTTTAAATTGGTAAATTTTTAGGATTACACCCAAAAAGCCTATACATGTTGTTTTATTAACTAACTACACTGGTTAGTTAACAATCTTAAGAGTAAGATACCCCTAGAACAACCCGTAGAGCCAATCTTTTAGGAATTACACCAACTATCTGTTTCGTTACACCTTTACACCTTAGCCTACCCTGTTAGATTATGTCCATTTATCAGTTGCTATTTGCTTAAAGTGTAAAGTATGTATTTCTCGAGTCTTGTGTCAATTTTCTATCTTTGGTACGGTTGGGAAGAAATTTGCACATTGCAAATGGGAATGTATAAAGTAGTCAAAACTCATGTATTTTTATTACCAACTCAATTATTGGTACGTCCGGAGTTATTATGATCGTGAAGATGGTGAAATCACACCGAGTTTCGTAGTATAGTGTTTAATAAAATCGAAAAATTAGAAAAATCGCAACAAAAAAAGAGGAGGAAAGTTTGAAGATAATCGTTTCGCAAAAGCTTAGACCGAAGGAATTATATGAAGGATCGATTATTCGTTGATACGTCTTATAAGTCAACGATGTAGAGTATTGTATAAAGTGGTAGATATCGCCACTTGTCTTGTAAAAGTTTGTAAAGTATGGGATGATTGGGAAGTTGACCGTTACAGGAACGCCAACTTAGGTTGTTGTTTTTGATCAATGATCAAGACGTTTGTAAATAGTTGTGTCTTTATCATGGCAACGGCCGAGAAAATATGTATAGCAACTTATATCTTGGACCTAGTCTATTTGTTTCTTAATTTTTGTTTAACAACAGTTTAATTCCTTTTCCTAATCATTAACCATGGGTTTTACGCGAATGAGGATGTGTACGAGCATGCATGTCTATTCCGTCGTTACGGCCATGTATGCATGTCTCAGTTACTTTAGTGTTTATTACTTTGGTGTATAAGTTAGAAGATCACTAACCTTATTCATTCTTATCCTATCCCTTGGTTAATCTCAAATGAGGAGTGATCGAATCACTGTCGTATACCGTCGTTACGCTATGTATGTGGCTTTACTGCCTTGTGTGGTGTGGTACTTTTGTGGAATGATGGTAGAATGATCAACCCTAAGCCTTGTAATAAAAACCCATTTTACCTTTATAAACTTGTTACTCCTTAGCTCTAGTGGTGGAGATGTGTATCCTTGTCAAGCCTATGATAGAATACTCGTCTACGAACGATGCAATTGTGGGCATTTAGGGTGCTTGTTGACACAATTAGAGTAGTTGAGGATTTGTGTGTTTTCACTGCTTTCCTATTTCATGGGTTTGGTTGCTGTTCTTGTAATAGTTCTAAATAAATGCTTAAACGGAAAAATCCTTAGGGATGCATTTTCATAAACTTCTAAAGGCTACTTGAGGACAAGTAGGATTCAAGTGGGGAGATATTTGATAACATACACTATAAAATCTATTTTATAGCATCATTTATTCCTGTAATTAACCCATTTGTTAATTATTGCAAATGATTTGTTACTTAATTATTCCCCTCCCTTTTTATATGTGAATTGCTGTAAATTAGGAGTACTTGGTGCAAGTTTGACTAAAAGGGCGCATTTCTGGGGTTATAACGAAGATAATTTGAAGGGATTTACCGGTTTGACAACAAAACGCTGTATCCATCAAGGAAGATACGGCGTATATGTGTCTGCACTCACCAAAGACCACAAAGGAAACAAGATCCAATACGCCGTATCCAGAAGAAGGCAATACGCCGTATTCAAGCTATATGGAAATAAAATATTCTGAAAGATATCAAACGTGGTCCCTACTCCAAGAAACCCCCAATACGTCGTATCCAAGACTTTGGATACGCCGTATCGACCATATTCCAGACCCTATAAATAGAAAACTCAAAAACGAGTTTTAAGTGTGCTAAATCATATTCTCGATACCTAAACCATAAAAGTCGATTTTTAGAGGAGAAAAAGAGCAGAAGAGGTCGAGCAACGCGATTAATTTCATAGGAGACAACGTGTAAGTTCTTTTACTCTTGTAATCATTCAGTTTTTCGTATCATTCGTTAACTCGGTTAGTTTACCTTGGCTAAATCATTACTTTTGTATTTAATTAATGACGTTTTGAAGGCTAATACCTCGAGTGTATAGCCTTTATTATGACAAGATCTTAATGTTTGGTTTGTTTATCTTGATTTCTTAATTTATCGTTGATTGCCTGTTTATGTTTATCAATTTATACTTGTTTACGTGCTTAAGTATGCGACCTATCATTCAACTGGGTCTAGTCTTACATATTTAATGCGCTGCAACTTCGGTGTTGTTTGGGTAGGGATAAGAGGTCCGGGTAGCTCTCATATTGCATTTTATAAATCTCTTGAATCATAAGATCACTTAATGTTGACTATCAATGCACTTTAGTTTAGTGAGCTTAGTTGAGCCATATGGTGCCTTGTTCAACAGAGTACAGTCTTTTTCCATTGGGTAAGGACTCAGACAGTGGTGCTAGTATATAAAGAGACGTTAAGTAGTAAGGGGTAATGTCCTATATGAGCTAGGATTTATACAAGATCCACATTACTTTAATCCCTAAGATAGATTATAAATCAGAAATAAGGATGGCTTTTATGCGGATGCGATCTATTGTGACAGAATTCTTCGTGTCTAGGTCTTTTGAAATGATATGCCGCCTTGAGATATAATAATCAATGCCTAATAAACAAACCAACATTATTATTAGTTTAATTAATGGTTAATACTGTTTCTTATATTTGGCTAGACCGCTCTTTTATCTTCTGTTAATTTGTTAACGTGTGTTAGAGTGTCTTGAATTGGTTTTAGTCACCACCAAACATGTGCCAGTCTCTCAGACTAAAAACCCCCTTATCCATTAGAATTAGGATTAACAATAGGTTAGATAGGTTTAGCATTGATTAGAATAAATTATATTTGAATAAACCAGGTTTAATAAATGAAAGTGTTTCTCGCTCTTAGTAGATTGACACCCTACTTCACCATGAAAAATCCCACGACCGGGTACAATCGCCGTTAAAGGTGTTGTTTTTGTTAAGTCGGCAAAATATAAATTTAAAACTTGAATCATAAAATTAACAACCACACGACGACACATCAGAAACCAATGTGATTTCAATTGCTAATTCAGAAGAGACTTTGATGCTTGAGAAAGAGAGTCGATCCAAAATGCTTTTAAAACAAAGTGATCCAATGGTTTTAGAAAAGAAAGTTAACATTAAACCAATTAATTATGCTGAGTTAAATCGATTATCTGAAGATTTTGGTAAACGTTTTGTCCCAGAATAAGAACTGTCTAATGAAAAAGCTTTCTGGTTACAGACTTCACACCTTAATACTGACCAATATTCTTCATCACCTGTCAAAATTGAGGCTCCTCGAGAATTCCTAAGATAAGCCTGTTAATACAAGCCTTAAAAAGCTTAAATACCATCTTGGCCAATTTGACTCTATGGTGAAAAAGCAAACTACACCGATGCTTTAACAGAAGGGGAATGGGGGTTTGAACACACTAAAGCTGTTTTTCTAAAAGAAATAATTCCATTTTTAAAGACCTTAAAAGACATATTTAATGTTTTTGATAAAGATCTTTTAAATGAGGTAACGGAAGTACAAACAATTTTTAACCAAATGGAAGTTGCTGTTTAACAGTATTTTGTAGACAAACAGTGCTTTAAAATTCAAAAGAAACAATTTTTGATTGAAAACGATCGACTATTGGATCAAATCATTTCTCAAGTATTGTTATATATGCTGTGAAATTCTTCTGTGGATTATGAATACTTTGTAAAACTATAAAGTCTCCCTGTTGTATGGATTGATTCTGTGAATTATGTTAAAAAGTACAACAAGTGTTTGGAACTTGAAGCTGAGCTTATCAAACAACACAACATGGTTGAAAAAGATGAGTATAATAAACTTTCGAAAAGCTTTTCTAAACTTGAACAACACTGCATTTCTCTTGAACTTGCAATGCAACTCAATAAAGGAATTTTTCAAAAGAATAACACATCTGTGAACCAAACTGAACCTACATTTGATCAATTGTTTGAATTAAACAATTTGAAAGCTGAGCTTCAAGCAAAAGACACAACAATCGAGAAGTTGAAGGCAAACATTAAATGTTTGAATAAAACCTCCACCACAAACAGTGTGAAAAAGGACATAGATGAGATTGAGACCATCAACATAGAACTGGAACATAGGATGGCAAAACTAATTGCTGAAAATGAGCATTTGAAACAGACTTATAAACAACTCTATGATTCAATTAAACCATCACGTGTTCGTGCTAAAGAACATGTTGAATCTTTGGTTAATCAATTAAATCTAAAGTCTATTGAAATTACTGATTTTAAATCCTCAACTTTAGGAAAAGGTTTTTGTCATAACAACATTAAAAATGATCTTAGGAAATTAAAAGGAAAGGACATAGTTGACAATGCTACCCAAGTGTCAAATGCTACCACTATTGCTCCAGGAATGTATAAGCTTGACCCAGTAACCTTGGCTCCTAAGGATAAGAATAATAGGGAAACTCACATATACTACCTTAAGCACACTATGGAACAAGTTGCTATTCTTAGGGAGATAGTTGAACAAGCTAAATCACTAGACCCTTTAGATAGTGCATCTTACTCTGCATGTAAGTATATTAAGCTAATTCAAGAGTTGCTAGGCTATGTTAGAGATACATGCCCTGATATTCACAAACCTAGTAAGAAATTAGTTGCTGTCACGCCTATCAACAAGAAGAAAACAGTTTGGTTTGCTGAACCTATCATATCATCAAGCACATCCAAAAAACAGTTAGGCTCTTCCCAAACACAGGAACAGACCTCTAACAATTCTGTGTTAACTTTCTTACAAGAGTTAGACGGTCTAGAAAATCTAGCAGGTCAAGTCTTGCAGACAATTACAAGAATGATGGATCCTGCAGATTTCAAGGTAGTACCTGAAGAAGATAATAGTAGAAGACAACTCTAGGTGTTTAAGTCTTGTGTAAAATAAACCAGATTGTTTTGTTGAACATCTCGAAATGCAAATGTGCAGCATTCCAAATTAAATACAAATTATGAGCTAATGTGCGTTAAATGTAATAGTTCTATGTTTGATGCTAGACATGAATTGTGCTTTCTTGAATTTGTTTCTGATATGAATGCGTTTTCCAAATCCAAGTTTGTTAAAAAAGCTAAAAAGAAAGAAGAATAGAAACCTACAGGAAAAGTGTTTACTAAAATTGGATATAACTGGAGACCTACAGGAAGGACTTTCAATTTAGTTGGAAATGCATGCTCTTTAACTAGGATTACCGCCACTAATGAAGTGCCTTTTAGGGAACCCATTCCTCTAGAAGTAGTTGCACAAGAACCTGTAGTAACTAAGGTTTATACCAGGAGATCTAAGGTACCTAAGACTATTGGTTCCAATAGAAAACCTAAGATTGCAAAATCTATGATTTCTAACAAAACGGAACCCGGTACATCTCGGGGATCCAATATTTCAATTGCTCCATCTTCTTCTTCACTTGTCAATCTCAGGTTGTCCAAATTGTTTTGTAGTATTTGGACTCTGGATGCTCAAAGCATATGACTGGAGATCGCTCTCAGCTCACCAATTTCTTTCACAAGTTTCTCGGTACTGTCAAGTTCGGTAACAACCATATTGCAAAGTATAACAACCTGTAATTTTTATCACTGTAATTATCCATCTATTAACTTAGATGCACTATAATATCCATCTATTATATATACCACCTTTTTACAAGGAAATTTTTCGCTTTATTCCATTATGTTACATGGGGTTTAAATAATACTAAATTAAACGAGCTCACGCATCCTCTACCCAATACCTTCTTATCTTGTTTATATCATGTAAACATCCTAATATGTCAAGTCTATATATTAATATCATTTTTACCAAATACGTTATCCATTTAACGTGCTTTTCAAAACGTTATATCTAATAGGACTGATCCGTTTCTCGTTTATATCAAACCCTAATTACTTTGTAATGGTATACATATTAAAATGATTGTGCAATCTTCAAACATGTGTACAAGTGGTGTACAATGCATAACATTTCAATATCTTTTCCCTCCTAAATCAAGTTACAACTTTCTAAAGCTTAATGTACAAATCAATAAAGCACATATTCAAATAAGCTCATTTTACCACCATTTTTCTTCTAGTTTCTTACCATTACTTAATCACTAAGTACAAGCTCCTAATTGACCACAACATTATAACCCTATTACCATTAATCCTAAAACCTAAGCTTCGGTCCTAATCCTTAAACCCTTACCGAAACCCTAATAACTTGTTTTAAACATCCTAATTTCTATTTTAAAACCTAAACATTTAAACCTAAACCCTAAATCCTAACATTAAAACTTAATCCTTTATACTCCTTATCTTCTAATCCCTTCCCTTACTCGAATTTTAATCATAACCTCTAACCGAACTAAATTCAAACCCACACCCCGTTATTTTAATTTTTGACCCCATTTTAAACAAGTTATCATCCTAGCTCACCATGACCTCACCACCATGTCACCAAGTAAGCATACAAGCACCTCCATCACAATCCTTAGCCACCAAGTAAACAAACACCTCCTTGTCACCCCTATGATAATCGAACCCCCTCCACATCCTTCCACCACTTAAAGCTACATTTCTAGCCTCTCATACTTACCCTATAGCCTTCATTAGTCACTACCTACATCCCTTGATCCCTACTCCAAGCATAAAACTTGGGCACAAAGGGTTTTGACCCATATAAATAGCCAACCCCCTCCTATTCTTTCAATCACACCTCAAAAACTCATCACCACAAAAATGGAGTTCTAAATCAGACCAAGGAGGATCAAGAGAAGTCCTTAAGGTCAGAATTGAAGCTAAGAATCAAGAGAAAGAAGCCATTGAAGTCATTTCTAGGCGTACGAAACCAAAAACACCATTTTGACCCATTTTAGCTCAAGTAAGCTCAAAATCTTGTTCAATAAGCTCATGATATGTTTTAGAACTTTTATTAGCCTTGTTAGATCCTATATAAACTCTTGCTTGATCCCTTGAACCACAAACCTATGCATTTTTTTATTAAAACCCTAAAAACGACCCGTTTTGATTTTCTAGCTAACGACCTTTTCTAATTTTGTTACGTTAGAACATCTTATTTTAGCTTATTCTAATAAGCCATGACCTACAAAACTCTTTTGGATTTAAAAATATCAAAATTATGAATTTTGGACTTGATTTGCAAATATTTTCATGCATAGGGGTATATATCGTAACTTTCTAAAATTTATAACTAGAGGGGCTGAAAATGTCATTTTCCTAAAGTTATAACTACAATGGGCTACTTTGCCAAGTTCTAAAGTTACAGGATTAAATTATATATACTTTATATATAAAGGACTAAAATTTGTAAAAGTTATTAAATCAAAGGTTTTTCTGCCATTTTTGAAAACTTTAAAAATATAAAATATAATATTTTTATATAAATTATAAAAAATATATATTATTTTTATTAAGACTGATTTTTTAAGACCCGACACTTTTTTTCGTATTAATAAACGATCGAGCATTATAACACAATTACGTTATATAATTAAGTAATTTATCATCGATACTTTTAAAGAAACTTAAAATTTTCGTATCACTTACTGGGAATTTCATGTGAGGGGTTCCATTTGGTATTGGTTTTAACGAGTTTGTTGGGTTAACGATTTAAGTGCATGACTCCTCAAACGATCTATATGGCATCTGGATTATGATTGCACCGAACAGTGATACATATTTCATATAATTAATAAATCAAAGTAATACGTTAAAACTTTATAAAGTTTTGAAACGTAAACCATTCATAACTAAGACTTGATAATTTTACCCCAGGTGCGTGACGAAGCGTTACATTTAACTTGATATACTTTTGCCATCAATTATTAGATTTCCCGTTAAGGTGGTTCATCAGCCTTCGCATTTTAAATCTTCTAATGTTTTCATAAACCCGCGAGGGGGATACATGCTATAAACCATGAATACGAGTGTTTTTCCAACTGTATGCTATCCTGATATATTATTGTCTAAGTCCTTACTTTTGCCATTAAGACCCCACTATAATGAACCGTTAATTACTTTTTGGAGTAAGCGCGAACGCTGTGAATAGATCTATTTGGGACTGAACTCCCCTTGGTGTACCTATACTTTCTGGTAACCAAACGCACTTCATTTGAATCACTATGCATGTGTTTGGCAAAGGTACCTGTTGGGGCAAATTCTTGTGATTATTTATTATCTCAAGGTCTCGGTGTCATGAGCTTAGGGCAATAATACTGTTTTCTATAATAATTATACTCATTGCAATTATCTACCTGATTAGGTGTTTTTAACAAATAACCCACTATTGAACTTGTATTCAAACTGTTTAACATAAACCTATGAATTTCACTCAACCTTTGTGTTGACTTTTTAGCATGTTTATCTCAGGTAACTGAGCATCTTATGGCACAGACTTGAAGATGGCTAAACTGTTATCATTCAAACTTTATATTTCTAGATTTTGGGATCCCTCTTCTTGTAAAACTCTAATAAATAAATGAATGATAACTAAATTTTACAAAAACGTCTCTTTCGAGTCGTTTTCTATGATTATGACTATTGTACTATGAAATAATACCCCAGATTAGCTTCCGCTGCTATATTTGTCAAAATGGGGGTTATTATAGAATTGGTACAAGAGCCACGTATAGAGATCAAGGTTGAAACCTAACTTTAATACTTTTCTTTTTCCATCCAAGAAAGTCCTCCGTGCCACTTTATCTCCCAAATAGTATGTAAAGATACATAACTATTATACTATTATATAAATAACTTATGTTATTTACCACAGGGTTGTTAACAGAATGATGTCTTCTCCCAACCACCCTACTTCCGATATTAAGGATGCTTTTTCCTTTAACTTTACGAACTATAACCAGGCTTCCCCAGACTATGTCCTAACTTCACCAGGAAATACTTATTCTAGCTCTTCAAATAACTCATTTGGTTTAGTTCCAATAGCTTCACCAACTCTTTCACTTTTTCAAGATGACCCCTATATGAAGGTCATGCAAGCATATTATGCTAAAGAATCACCTATTCCACGCCAACTATGTGGCCTCCATCTTCATGCTATCTCCCCATTGTTTAATCCTCAAGAATTTTGCTTCTGGAGGAATTATTGCCACTTAAAAACGAGGGCCGTAACTGCATCATCCTCCTCTACTTTGACCTACTCAAGCATATAAGATAGGAGAAAGCTCTGTTAAGACATGTCTGGAACGGTCACGAGGAGCAAATTGAGGAAAATTTTTGAATTACCTAGATGAACTCTCCTCGACCGCATTGAACACATTGAAGACAAAAATAGAAGGTCTTCGGAAATGACTCGGTTGATCATACACATGATTTTTTTTTTTTTGACATTGAAAGCTGAACCTCCCAAGAGTCTCGTGCTCAAATTGCTGAACTTCAAATAAAACAAATGGGAAATAACAACAAGATTGCTCTGGATCACTTCAGGATTGCTAATCTAGAATAAATCATCAAAGATATCCAGGTTCGTCACCAAGTAGATAAGGAATGTCTTCTGGATGCAATCTATGAACACAAGAACAACCAGGAAGGACCATCAGACTACTAGATTAGATACCAGTTATAGCTTTTGACAGAACCTAGCCACGGGATGTGTGTTTAAATAACCAACATTGGCAAATTTTGACTATGTACAGTACAAAGGAAAGTTGTTCATGATATAATACAATAGTGATCCTGTTATACCTTGTTGTTTCATATTACCGATTTATATTATTCATCCTATATCCAACCCTGGAGATAACGATACACGAGAAATTTTAATAATATGCATCATTATCTCCGTCGTCATCATTATGAATCATACCGTGACTTCTAATAAATCAGATGCTTGTTAGAATCCATATCAAATAAGTATCTATGATTTCAATATCACTATTGTTAAAAATGCTTAAAGTTCAAAAATAAGCATTGCATTTTAAGACTTGTGATATCATTCTTATTACGTGTTGTCTTATGTTGATAGAATGCCTCCCAAAAGGACATCAACATCTGAAGCACCAGCCATGACTCAAGCTGCCATCAGGAAACTAGTTGCTGACAGTGTTACCGCAGCTCTGGAAGCACAAGCTGCAACAATGGCAAATGCTGACAATACCAATAGGAACACCGGAGAAAGAGAAGCTCCTGTAGCAAGAAAGTGTAGCTACAAAGAGTTCATGAGCTGCCAACCTATCAACTTCAAAGGTTCAGAAGGAGCTGTTGGACTTATCCGCTGGTTTGAGCGAACTGAATCAGTGTTTTCCCGTAGCAACTGTACCGAAGACTGCAAGGTGAAGTTTGCTACTGGTACTTTAACTGAAGAAGCTCTATCCTGGTGGAATTCTTTTGCCCAACCTATTGGGATAGAAGAAGCTTACAAGATTACCTGGGTTGAATTCAAGAAGCTTTTGATAAAGAAGTATTGTCCCCGAACTGAGGTCCAGAAGATGGAAGACGAATTTTACCATCTGACTGTGAAGGGGAATGATCTCAAGACATATGTGAGAAGATTCCAGGAATTGGCAACCTTGTGTCCCACTATGGTGCCAGATTCTGAGAAAATGATGGAAGTTTTCATCGGGGGATTGCCTCGAAGTATTGAAGGGAATGTTACCGCCTCTAAACCTCAAACTCTAGAGGAAGCCATTAACATAGCCCAGAGGCTAATGGATCAGGTAACAAAGCACACTCCGGTGCAAGTATCAAGTGATCACAAACGAAAGTTTGACGACAGAAGAACTTTCAACAACAACAACTACCGTAACACCAACACCAACAACCACTACAATAATCACCAACCACAACAGAACAAAAGACAGGAAACCTTCAGGTCTTATGCTGTCACTCCAACTGAAAATAATGGGTATACTGGAAACCGTCCTTTGTGTAAGAAATGCACTCTGCATCACATAGGACCTTGCACTGTTAAGTGTAATACTTGCAACAAGGTAGGCCATCTGACCAAGAATTGTAGAAACAAAGGGCCAGCCACTGGAAGTAATCTGCTACCAGTGACAGTTACTTGTCATGCTTGTAGAGAGAAAGGGCATTATGTAAATCAGTGCCAAAAGACCACCACCAACAATGCCCAGGGAAGAGCCTACATGCTGAGGGATAGGAATGCTCACCAAGACCCGAACGTAGTCATAGGTATGTTTCTTGTAAACCAATATCTAGCTAGAGTATTATTTGATTCTGAGGCCGATAAAAGCTTTGTATCCATATCTCTTGCCTCTATGCTAAATATTCCACTCATTACAATAGATACCTTTTACAATATCTAAATGGCTGACAGAAACCTAGTAAGCACAAACACTGTTATTCAGGGTTGCACTCTGACTTTGTTAAACCAACCTTTCAAAATTGATCTTATGCCGATCAAACTCGGTAGTTTCGACATCGTCATTGGTATGGATTGGTTATCCAAGTATCATGCTAGAATTATCTGTGACGAGAAATTCGTCCACATCCTAATTAACAGTGAAACTTTGATCATTCGAGGTGACCAAAGTAAAACCCGACTAAGTCTCATATCATGTATAAAAACCAAAAGATATATATCCTAAGATTGTCAAGTTTTTGTAGCCCAAGTAAAGGAAAAGAAGTCAGACGAGAAAATACTAGAAGATATCCCAGTAGTTAGAGAATTCACAGAAGTTTTTCCTGAAGATCTACTTGGCCTTCCTCCCGTTCGCCAAGTAGAATTCCAAATCGATTTAATCCTAGGAACATCACCTATAGCTCCTTTAGAAATTCAGGAACTATCTAACCAACTTAAAGAGTTATCAGATCGAGGTTTTACCCAACCAAGTACCTCGCCTTTGGGAGCTCCTGTCTTATTTGTCAAAAAGAAAGACGGATCTTTCAGAATGTGTATCAATTACCAGAAGTTGAATAAACTTACCGTAAAGAATCGTTACCCACTACCCAGAATTGATGACTTATTTGACCAACTTCAAGGTTCGAGTGTCCACTCGAAGATTGACTTAAGATCAGGCTATCATCAACTGAGAGTCAGGGATGAAGATATTCCTAAAACTGATTTCAGAACAAGATACGGACATTATGAATTTCAAGTAATGCCACTTGGTTTAACTAACGCACCTGCTGTATTCATGGATCTCATGAACCGTATGTGTAAACCATACTTGGACAAATTCGTAATAGTGTTCATCGATGATATTCTCATCTACTCTCGTAACAAAGAAGAGCACGCAAATCATCTGAGAATAATCCTAGAATTACTTAAGAAAAAGAAGTTGTATGCCAAGTTCTCTAAGTGTGATTTTTGGATTCGTATCGTACAATTTGTTGGACACTTAATTGATAGTCAAGGACTTCATGTTGACCCCGCCAAGATTAAAGCAGTTAAGAATTGGAAAACTCCTACAACACCCACAGAAATATGTTAATTCTTAGGACTTACCGACTATTATCGGAGATTTATCAAACATTTCTCGAAGGTTACAAAGTCTTTGACTGAATTAACCTAGAAAAACAAGTATATCTCGGGTGAATATCAAGAGTCGGCTTTCCAACTGCTAAAACAAAAGCTAAGTGAAGCTCCAATCTTAGCATTACCAGGAGGAAATGATGATTTTGTTGCTTACTGTGATGCATCCCATCAAGGTCTGGGAGCGATGTTAATGCAAAGAGAGAAGGTTATTGCATATGCATCCCGATAACTTAAGCCTAATGAAGAAAACTATACCACTCATGATCTCGAATTAGGAGCAGTAGTGTTCGCTCTTAGAATTTGGAGACACTATTTGTATGGCACCAAATGTACTATGTTCACTGATCATAAAAGTCTTCAGCATATCCTTGATCAGAAAGAGTTGAACATAAGACAACGCCGTTGGCTAGAATTGCTTGTAGATTACAATTGTGAAATTTGCTACCATCCTGGAAAGGCAAATGTTGTAGCAGATGCCTTAAGCCAAAAGGAACGAATCAAACCACTCCGAGTTATCATAAGTATACCAGATCATCCAAAATTTACCACAAAATTCTCAAGTTCAAATTGGGCTAAGCACTCAAGGAAGAAAACATCAAGGCTGAAAACTTACGAGGAATAGACAAAGCATTTGAAGTACGTCCTAATGGAAATCGTTGTATTAAAAACCAAAGTTGGTTACCACTTTTTGGTAATCTAAGAGACTTGATCATGCATGCGTCCCATAAATCGAAGTATTCCATTTACCCAAGTTCTGACAAGATGTATCAGAATCTAAAAAACTCTATTGGTGGCCTAACATGAAGGCAATCATCGCTGAATATGTTGGCAAATGTTTGACATGTTCTAGAGTTAAGGCATAATGTCAGAAGCTATCCGGCTTACTGGTACACCAGAGATTCCTATGTGGAAGTGGGAGAGAATAACAATGGATTTCATTACAAAACTACCCAAAACATCAAACGGACATGACACAATATGGGTTATTATCGATCGCCTTACCAAATCCGCACATTTCATCCCTACCCGAGAGACATATAGTATGGAAACCCTTAAAAGGTTATACATAAAGGAAATAGTCTCCCGGCATGAAGTGCCAATATCTATCATCTCGGATCGTGATATTCATTTCATGTCCAGATTCTAGCAATCATTACAGAAGGCTTTGGGTACTCAATTAGACATGAGTACGGCATATCATCCAGAAACTGATGGGCAAAGTGAAAGAACCATCCAAACACTTGAAGATATGCTTCGAGCCTGTGTTATAGATTTTGGAAAAGGATGGGAAAAACACTTACCATTAGCAGAATTTTCTTACAATAACAATTACCATGCCAGTATTAAGGTAGCACCATTCGAGGCACTTTATGGTCGAAAGTGCAGATCACCTGTTTGATGGGACGAAGTTGGAGATGTTCAAATTACGAGACCAGAAATAATCCATGAAACCACTAAAAAGATAGTGCAATTTCGACAACGCTTGGAAGCTGTAAGATCCTAATATCTATGTTTATATCATGTAAACATCCTAATATGTCATGTCTAAATCTTAATATCATTTTTACCAAGTACATTATCCATTTAATGTACCATTTACAACGTTATATCAAAACAGACTTTATTCATTAATATTTATATCAAAACCCTAATTATATGTAATGTATACATATAAAATAAAGTGCAAGCCTTCAAGCATGTGTACAAGTGTACAATGCACAACATCTTAATATCTTTTCCCTCCTAAGTCAAGTTACAACTTTATAAAGCCTAATGTACAAGTCAATAATGCAAGAAAACCAAACTAGGTCATTTTACCTCCTAAATCATTTTAGTTTCTTACCACCACTCTAAAACAAGGTACAAGCACTTAATGCATGATTTCTAAACCCTAAACCTAAACCCTAAGTTATCTTATTACTCACCATCTAGTTGCGTTGTGAAATTATTTCAAATTGTAGTGGATATTAAATACCATGTATTTATCTCCGTATATCGATATAAGGATTTTAATATCGCCTTTGTAAAATAATATTTTAAAAAGTCAAAACTAATTAAAAATATTATTTTAAATTGATACCATAAAGTTTCGCAAAAAGTTTTTTATTAAAAAAACGAACCAACACTATTCACCTCAGGAAATAGTGCACAAGTTAGAAAATAGTGTGTAACTTTCTCGTTTTAAACCCGTTGTGTACGTTTCCTTCGTTCACGCTTTCGTATTTGAAAGATGTATCAAATAATCGTATTTTTAAAAAGTTAAAATCTGCTGATGAATAGTACTTTACTATTCATGAATAGTAATAATTTATATAAATTTAATTAGCTTAAATCGTATAATCGTCATAACATATTCGTTTTAACTCCGATTTTAGTGATATCTATCGAGGCACGTTTCTTGTAATTGAAAGTTTTATCAAATTATTGATTTTTATAAAGTATAAGTTATTCTGTAAATGAATAGTACATTTTTTTTAAAAAATTATTTTATACAAGTATTTAACTGATCGTAAACTGTAAATAGCGTATCTTTCTTCGGTTATTAATCGGTATTTTTTCGAGTTCTTTATGACCCCCTCCGATCCTTGTGACATGTATTATTTTATAAAAACATAAAACTATAATAAATTTCAATTTCCAAACAGCCCCCTTAAGAATATTTTCTCACATGTGTTTAAAACTTGTTTGTAGGACTTTTTTAAGCTTTACCACTTTGGGTTTACGAAACCCATTATAACCCTTAATATCTATTCTTACATATAGTTAGGTCCATTATCATGTTTGATGCCAAAAGATTTCAAGATAAAAAGTGTTCTAATCTCACTTTTAAATCAAAACCCATTAAAAAACCTTAAATGGTGAATTAGCTAAATAAACATATGAACACATAAAAATCATGAAATGAAAAAGTCTAAAGGTATTTAGATAACCTTAGAAAGGATGAATATGAAGAAACAAATGATCTAAACCCTTGTTTGGATAATCAAACACCAGATTATAACACTAGAAAAACCCTTAATCTTTGAACCCGACTCTTGCACAAACTTTTCTTAATCTTTCGAAACGAGAAATCAACCCATCCGATCATTCTAGAACACCTTAGAATAGATGTAAGAACACTTGTATTTGACACTCATATATAAGAAAATCAAAGTATGGATGTTGTTTATGGAGATGGATTTGAGCCGTGACATATGATGAGAGAAATGGGAGAGATTTTTGTGTTTTACACCTTAGGAATGTGTTTTGTATGTTTTTCTTACTAGTTAAGCCTTTATATAGGGCTTAACTAAGGTTAAGAAACTCTAGTTAAGTTAACTAGGGTTAAGTTAAAGGAAAATATCTAAAAGATATTCCGCGTACGAGAAAGAAAAATAAATAATTAGTAAAATAGATGACGTCGTAAAAGACCTGAAAATACGGAAATGTTACAGAGAAACAAATACGACATGGTTCATAAAATGATATTTTATGATCATAAGAATAATAGCGAGACACGTCGTAAATTTTACGAAGCTTGAAACGATTAACGAACGCGCGGTCAAACGTCGACTCGCGGAACGTCAAAACTAAAAGTAACCCAATCTTTTCCAAATTTTTCATAATAAATAACAAAATATTTATTATCGACAAATAAAATGTTAAATGTCGACACTCGCTCACGGAAACTTGTAAAATAATATTTACGACATCGGGCACGCGATCGTCGTACAATGACCTAAAACACGGGGTGTTATAGTCTGTTCAATCAGAGGAACCAGTGTTCGAGGTTGCGGATTCTGACATGCCACAAGACCAAAAAGGGGACATGGGTGACAATGAAGATGAACCAAGGAAAGAGACTGCTTCTAGAAGTGATTGGTTCAAGAAACCTACTCTAGTTCAAGAACCCACTGACCCTGACTGGCATGTTGGCAAGACTACACAGGAAGGACCACCTCAAAAGTGGTTGATGACTCTTGCAGCTTCTACTCCGACTGACAAATCATTGAAGGACTTTGATGAATTAATGAGCACTCCTATTGACTTCTCTGCATTTATCATGAATGGTTTGAACATCTCTAATTTGACTCAAGAAACTTTGCTAGGGCCAGCATTCAGACTTCTCAAAGGCACACGCAAAAATTATGCTGAATTAGAATATGATTTTCAAGAATGTTACAAGGCTCTCTTAGAAAAGCTTGATTAGGAAAATCCTGAAGGCGGTGACTATCCATTTGATCTTTCCAAACCCTTTTCTTTGATCACACGTGGAAAACATCAAAAAGTACCATTCGAATTCTTCATCAACAATGATTTCAAGTATCTTCAAAAAGGAATTTCAACTATGACGTACACGACGTCTACTACCAAGACAAAGGTCGCTCAATATGATCTACATGGCATTGAAAACATGGTTCCAAACATATGGAGTCCTGTTAAGGTTGCTTTTGATAAATATGCGTTATGGGGCATATCACATTGGAGAGAACAATGTAAGTCCTTTTATGCCTTTGCAAGAGGTATGCAATCAATGGGAGATGTGTATTCAATAAAGAGTATTCTAGCAGTCATCATGTCTCAGTAATGAGGAAATATGGATATGGGTACTTGGAAGAGAATATAGTACGAAGAGCTAACAACGTACTTTACAGATTCAAGGAAGGTGACTTTCCACGACTTTGAATCAACGACATCGAGGATATGTTACTTCTTGTGGTTCAAAATCGGCTCAATAATCTATCAGGCAATGATGTTGCTGACTTCGCAATAGCACTAAGAATGTACACCAGAAGTCTGGTTATTCAAAAGCGAGTCGAAGATCTTCAACTTGGAGTTGAGAGTTATCAAAAGAAGATCAACGTCACCAAGCCTGATACTACAAGATCAGATCTCTAAAAAAGGCACCCATATAATCCATACAAAGACCCTCAAGGATTCATTTATGGTAGGTCTTGTTTATCTTAAATCATACATTATCAATCATGGAAGCTTAGAGAGAATAGTAGTGGAGGGAAAGTATTCAAATTTCAAATGTTATAAATGGAGGGAAAAGGGAAAATGTTTATTACAAAAGCATCACCCTCTAATGATGATTAGAGGGGTATTTTATAACAACCCAAGAATTTTCATCAAATGGAAAACCTATTTTACTATTATCACAATTGTACGGGGAAATTTTTCGCTTTATTACATTACTTATATATCTCAGTATGTCAT
>BQNB010093855.1:0-26263 GCA_026074375.1 Tanacetum coccineum
ATTAAGTTTATTTTACAGTTGCTAGTTGCTTAAAGTGTAAAGTATGTATTTCCCGAGTCTTGTGTCATTTCTATCTTTGAAACAGATGGAAATTTACACATTGCAAATGGGAATGTATAAAGTAGTCAAAACTCATGTAGTTTTACTATCATCACAATTATTAGTACGTCTGAAGAATGAAGAATTATCGAAGGAATTATCCGGAAATATTATAATCATGAAGATGGTGAAATTACACCAAGATTCTTAGTCATAAAAAAATTCAAAAA
Organism: Tanacetum coccineum; assembly: GCA_026074375.1. Taxonomy (NCBI): domain Eukaryota; kingdom Viridiplantae; phylum Streptophyta; class Magnoliopsida; order Asterales; family Asteraceae; genus Tanacetum; species Tanacetum coccineum. Next base: position 270 of record BQNB010093855.1, read on the forward strand.
AATTAGAAAAATCACAACAAAAAAAGAGGAGGAAAGATTAAAGATAATCGTTTCGCAAAAGCATTTCGGAAGAAATTATTTGAAGGATCGATTATTCGTTGATACGTCTTATAAATCAACGATGTAAAGTTTATACAAAATGGTAGATATCGCCACTTGCCTTGTAGAGTATGTAAAGTATGGGATGATTAGGAAGTTGACCGTTATGGGAACGCCAACTTTGGTTGTTGTTTTTGATCTATGATTAAGACGTCTGTAAATAGTTGTGTCTTTATCATGATAACAGCCGAGAAAAGTGTCTAGCAACTTGTATCTTAGACTTAATCTATTTGTTTCATAATTTTTATTTAACAACAATTTATTTCCCTTTCCTAATCATTAACCATGGGTTTTACGTGAATGAGGATGTGATCGAGCATGTATGTCTATTCCGTCATTACGGCCATGTATGCATGTCTCAGATGCCATGTTGGTTTATTACTATTGGTGAAAGTTAGAAGATCCATACCCTATATCATTCTTCATCATAACCCTTAGTTAAACTCGAATGAGGATGTGATTGAACACACATATCTATTCCGTTGTTACGGCCATGTATGTGTGCTTCAACTGCCTTGTTGGTGTGGTACTTTTAGTAAAAGATTGTAGAATGATCAACCCTAAGCCTTATCATAAAAACCCATATTTACCTTTATAAACTTGTTACTCCTTAGCTCTAGTGGTGGAGATGTGTATCCTTGCCAAGATTATGATAGAATACTCGTCACGACCGAGCAATTGAGCGAATTAGTTACATGTTACCACATAGATTAGTTGAGTGATTTGAGTGTTTTCATCTACCTATTTCGTGAGGTGTTTGGTTGTGTACTTGTAATAGATCAAATAAATGCTTAAACAGAAAAATCCTTAGGGATACATTTTTGTAAACTTCTAAAGGCTACTTGAGGACAAGTAGGATTCAAGTGGGGGGATATTTGATGACATCAAATAACGTCACTTTTATAGCATCATTTATCCCATGTAATTAACCCATTTTGTATAATTATTGCAAAGAATTGTTACTTAATCGTTTGTATTTGAGAATTGCAGTAATTATGGAGTACATGGTGAAAGTTAACTAAAAGGCGCGCATTCTGGAGCTTAAACGAAGATATTTTGAAGATTACTGATTCTGACATACCAATACGCCGTATCCATCAAGGAAGATACGGCGTATCCGTGCCTGGACTTCACCAAAGACCACGAAGGAAACAAGATCAATACGCCGTATCCAGAAGAAGGCAATACGCCGTATTCAAGATATAGAATGTGAAGATTCTGGAAGATATCAAACGTGGTCCCTACTCCAAGAAACCCCCGATACGCCGTATCCAAGACTTTGGATACGCCGTATCGACCCGATTCCAGACCTTATAAATAGAAAACTCAAAAATGAGTTTTAAGTGTGCTAAATCATATTCTCGATACCTAAACTATAAAAGTTGATTTTCAGAGTAGAAAAAGAGCAGAAGAGGTCGAGCAACGTTATCAATTACATAGGAGGCAACGTGTAATTCCATATACTCTTGTAATCGTTTAGTTTTTGGTATCATTCGTTAACTCGATTAGTATACCTTGGCTAAATAATTGCTTTTGTATTGACTATGATGTTTGAAGGCTAATATCTTCGGGTATTAGCCATTGTTGCCCAAAAATCACATACAACGCAGCGGAATACCAAATGGGGTGTTACTTCGTAATACACAACAATAGATACAAGAGAACGACCTCTAGGTGTCGTTTGAATAATAACATTTATTGATTCAATAAAAATCTGAATTTAATAATACATTTGTCCCATAATTTGCATCACAATGAAAAGCTTGAATGTAAAGACTCCAATGCACATCAAATAGTCCAAGCATCTAATTCACCTGAGAAAAACATGCTTAAAAGTGTCAACATTAAAGTTGGTGAGTTCATAAATTAGTTTAAATATGAATGTTAAACCAAAGGTTTGTAAAATATGCATGACTATTTCAATCCTTTATAATAGCCACAAAAATGTATAAAATGTAGGACCGCAAGACTTTCCCCGCGATAAAGCAAACTGCACTTATCACCAAAATTTCCATTACGTTTCCCTAAGCTCATGACACTGAAGCTCGACGATATGAGTCACTATATAAATTTCGTGACATTGCCCGCACTATATAAATTCCGTGCATAGTCCCAACGATATAATCCGACATGTTATAACGTTCGTTCCCAGTGATAGCTAGTCACCCGAACGGGGGTTGTCAATCCCGAATAGATCTATTTTATATCATTCGCGCTCACCCTCCAAGTGATTTACAGTTCATGACGCTGTGACGTAGACTTGTATGTACCCCAATTTGGGCAGTGATACAAATAATGCGTATATATATACTCCCGTTACCGGTGTCCCCTCCAAGAACACCCGGGCAGTAATGTAATTGTTATCAGTTCAATCAGCCTAAGCTAATCCGAAATCATTTCAAATGTAAAGTATGCATTTGTGACCAAAAATGAAGTCAAATAATGTATCCCATAGCGAGCTATGCAAATAAGTATGTAAACCAATTTGTAAACAATCATGTAAATGCATTTGTAAACAAGCATGTTCTCACCCCAAAAATATATGTAAAACCAGTAAAAACAGGGGCTATAAACTCACCTTGATCAAAATCCCTTAAAACAATCACATTGTTATAAGATAACCGAGTAAGTATAAGGATTTGTAGACAAGCATGTATCCCCCTCGCGGGTTATAAAGCATTCAAAATATTGAAAAGCGAGGCTATGAACTCACATTGATTAAAGACCACGATCAATTAATCCAATTAAATCACAACTGAATCTGCAACGATCTCGACCACGACCCTTTTTCGGTGTCACCACACTCAAACGCACCCTACGGCTGTTATGAACAGCCAAACGCACCCTTGTGCGGTTATAAAAACAAACCAAACAAACCCTTGGGCTGTTTTGACAGCCAAACGCACCCTTATTCGGTGATAACCACAAGAACCAAACGCCCCTTTTTGTGGGCTGTTCTTACCACAAACCAACCGCACCCTTTGCGGCTGTGGTGCCCAAAAACCAACGCACCCCTTGCGGTGATAAACCGCGAAACCAAACACACCCTCGGCAGTTTCTCAGCCGACCCAAACACCCTCCCGGCTATGAAACCCAAACCAACGCACCCTTGTTGGCTGCTAAACCCCACGCACCCTTTTGTGGTGCTGACCCGCGAACCAAACCCAACTAACAAACACCTTCGGGGTGTTTTAATAAAACCAACCGCACCCGCGGCTGTCAACCCGACAACCCTTGTCCCGGCTGCCTACCCGACTCCAAACGCACCCTCGTTATAAACAAACCAAACGTACTCTTATGTATGATAACTACCCGACGCACCCTCACCGGGTTTTATACCCGGCTGTTACCACAAACCAACCCGACCCAACCCACACGCAAACACCCCTAGCTGCTAAACCCATTTGGCTATAACCCAAAAAACAACCACCCTTCGTTTTCTATAACAAAACCAAAAGCGCAACTTCTTCGCTTTTTTATAACAAAACAAACGCACCTTCGTCGTGGTGTGTTGTGATATGATGATGGTGTCTGATGATGTGATGATGTAATGAGATTCAGTGCTGTGGTGATAGGTGGTGGCGTGGTGTTCGTTGGTGTAGGATGGTAGGTGTTAAAAGGCCGTGGGAGAGAGTGAGTTGGAGGATCGGTAGATCCGGAGGTGGGAAGTGTTTTTTTGGTCTCGCCGAAATCCGCCGGAAAAAGTTTTCCGGCGTGGTGGTGTGGCCGGCCGTCGGGGGGATGCTAGCCGGAGAAGAAAGGATGGAGAGAGAGTTGTAAAGTGTGTTTGTTGTTATAAGAGATGAAATGAAAATTGAAAGTTATATTGTTTATATAATATATATTTAAATGTGGCCAAGTCCCTTATATTGAGGGACCAATGTTAACATTTTTGGTATAGTTTTTTATAAAAACGTTCGGGACTCCATTGAGCGATTAACGAATGATACAACGCACAAACTTTGAGCCATGTTTTTCAAATCATTTTCCGAAAAAAATGATATTCGCAATTGAAATATTTTTCAGAAATAATTTAATAACATTTAAAAAATATCTCTTATTCAAAAAACGAACCTTTTTTGCTCGTCCGAAATAAAAATGGATTTAAGCTTGAGTATTCGCGTTTTCAAAAACGCTTTTAATTAAAAAATGATGACTAATTTATTTAATATTTTTATTAAATAAATACTGATAATTAAAACAAAATAATTGTTTATTGGTTGTTTCCGCTCGTATATTGTTCGAATAAAGTTTTTCTGTGCTAGTTATTATACCCTAACGGCTTTTTCCAGGTCTCGGCAAAACTAAAATTGTCAGGAATGTCATTTCACGTCAAATAACCTTTAGAGACGCGATTCGTGAAAACGTGATTTAGATGATCGTTCCCATAAGTCAAACCAGACCCAAAAAGTCAAAGATTGACATCGTCATTCTAAATTCGAAAATTCTCGGATGTTACAGTACCTACCCCTTAAAGAAATCTCGTCCCGAGATTAAATTTGTGTTATCCGATTGTTTGACCGAGAAAGTTTAAAATCTGATAAACCGTTTCTAAGCAAGACGATAATAACTTCATCAGCAAGGATTCGATTTTCGAGACTTCCTCAACATACCAAAAGTTTTGGCTAAGTGACCAGTATATATATAATCCATCAAAGTAGATATATTAGACAAAAAAGCATTACAAGTATTAAGAATTGATATTAACACCACTGTATCGCTCTCACTCGAACATCCCGCTTACTCAAGACCACAATAATTTGTTCAAGCTTTACCCGACATCTCACCGCGTTGCTTTTGTGTCCCTTGCAAAGTACATCCTGCGGTACCCCCCAAACCATGCGACTCACACTCAAATCTACTCTACAACATGCCATTTCTTTGCAGTAACTAGTATGGTACGCGACCTACGTCTTCCTACTAAAGTGGCGCCTAAATGAATAGGTATCCAACAATCTGTTTCGTCGGATAGGTGTTTAACTCGTTTTTAAGGGGAGTTACATTATCCTATTAGAGAAAGTTGTATTCAGTCGGGACCGCGTCCAGTGACCCAACAGTATCGACCAAAAGTCAATACTATAACAAGATGGTGACGTGATATTGCACTCATTCTGTTAGCTCCACAGACAGTTCGTGTTTTAAGGACTTGCAATGCAAAGTAATATATTAAAATGAGATAAGTTAGCTCCAATAGAGGTCTTAAGATTCTGCTGAGTGGCGAAGACACTATGTGTCTCTAGACCCTTTAACTGATTTCAGTATGATTATCGATTTTCAGTCTCATACTCTTGTCATATCGGCTACCATTAAGCCCCTCAATTATAATTTTCTTATTTACAAAAAGAAGCTCAAATTTAGGTAAGCAAAATGATAAACTTTATAGTTCGGATTATTTATAATTTATTTATTTACACTTCAGAGGCGTCCCAACTCCTTTCAAATAATAAATTATAAATCATCGCTACTTAAGAACCCGGTGCAATACAGCGTACTCTCAAACCATCAAGGTGGTTGCCATGACGATGCATGGCTTCTAATGAGTATGGACGAGTGATTTAAAATTCGTCTTTGGAACTGGGAAGTAAAAACTGCCAGGCGAGTATCAACTAGAAGTTTCAAGATAATTTAATGATACTCGTAGAGTAATAAGGTAAATAAGCACTATAAACAAATCAGTATAACTGATTATCATAACAATCCTCATATTACAAGTCCCGCCTATACAAGACTTGCAATACTTAGATTCGTACACAATCCCGTGTAAACAGAACTGTGACGGGCTTTGTTAACATAGCAATTATCATATCAATCCTCATATTACAAGTCCCGCCTATACAAGACTTGTAATACTTAATTCATACATAATACAATGTAAACAAAAATTAAGACGTCGTTCCGGTAATACTATACTGACAGCAAAAGTGAAGTGAAGGAAATAATATTCTAGAGACCAATTGTTTAACTTACAATGTCTGAGGTATAATTGAGACCATTGTACTACTCAATGTCTTTAGAGAAACGCACCTGTATTATATAAATAACTCTATATGAAAGAATAAGCGTACGAATGCAGGACGCGAAAGGAATGCAAGCATATATATATAATATAATGTATGTCACGTTAAGCACTTAAGGTAACACAGTAATTGAAGCTCATACAAGTAGCGAGTATGCACTTTGAAACTGTTTGTTGGTGGATGCAATATTTATGAAAACGGTTTATATATTCTAGAGTAGGAATATGCAACCTGCTCTCTATAACCATTGCTCTGAACCAATCTGATACCCCCCAAATTTACAACAACGCAGCGAATACCACATTGTGTGGTTGATCCTTAGCCATATTAGGAAGAAGGTGTTGATGTGATTTCCCACTACGCTAGCAACGGGGTGGGTTTTCAAACTAAGAACACCGGTCGTTGGTTGTGATATCCTACTAGGGAGCGAGGCCTAGGTAGGTGTTCAAACTAAGCAACACATTCCTAGCTTTAAGAACTTATGAAAATGATAAATATGTTGCAAAAAGTTCCATGGTTTAAAATCAAGTTACAAGTTCCTAATAAGTTGTTGCTTTGAGTCGTGATTCATCTTGAATTATGACTATGAAAATAAGTTGATCTATGGTTGAAGCGAGCACACACATTCAAATCATATATCCATGTTGGGAGTAAAAAGTTCGCAAGTCATAAGTATGAGGGCTTAACATCTAAACTTATTTCGACAATGATCTTGTTTAAATGCTTAGCTTGGGGCTTGTAAAAAAATCGGGGACGATGAAATTATCCGTCAGGACGTCCGTGGATTATTCTATGAACGTTTCTCATTCTATGATCCCATTGTTAATAAATAAAGGAAGTCAAACATGTATAAAAAATATATATAAAAAAAAAAAATTTAGAGTAGTTGTGTATATAAAAAAAATTTGGTGAGAACCGGGACTTGTCAAGGCTATTGATTCTTTTATTCCCTTTGATAAACGCTTGGCTACTTTTCCAAGTTATTAGTCGAAGGGATTTGAGATTTTTGTTGTTTCTCTTGTGGCTTACTATTTCATATCATTGCGTGGCGGGCACGCACATCTTAGTTTGGGGGATTTTGGTATGTGCTTAATTACACATACCTTCTACCTTTAAAAACGAGCTAAAATAACCAAAAACGGACTCAAAATGCCAAATATATGCTTGTTTTGCTAATTGTGTTGTGCAGGAACGGATATTCAAGAAAAGAACAAAAAGAAAGCCAAAAGCAAGCAATTCCAAGCACGGAGTAGAAAAGGGCAAAGTCAAAAGTCAGACAAAGCAAGAAAATACAACTTGGAGGGCTAAAACTGCCAAGTCTAAAAGTTGTATTACGAAGTTATAAGAAAGGAGGGCATCAAGTTGAAAACCGGAGATATTACATTTAAGTTATCAACTTGAGGGACCTAAACTGCCAACTTGCCCTAAAGACCATCTTTACCGCCTAAACACAAACCTAGTTACAACTGTATGTCGGCCCCCATACTTTCTTCACATGCAAAGCCACGTTCTCCCTCCCTAGCCAAAATAATTTCATCCACCCTAATAACCCCCCCTAGTTTGTATAAAATGCCATGTTGGCAATTCCTCTCTTATTCCCAAAAGCATTTCGATGCTGAAGATTGTCCTAAAGAGCTCAAAAGAAATCAAAGGCTAGGGAGTTGCTATAGGCTCTCCTCACACAACAATCACGACTTATGTTTTTTGTCTCTACAAAGAAGCACAAGCATGACAAGTCCAAAGACTTAGGCGTATAAATAGAGGCATTTTGTAAGCATTTAGAGGCATGCTAGTTTTTAATTTTTAGTAACTAATTAGTTTTTAATCTTAGTTTACATTTCCAAGTCTTTCACAGCTTTGTACTTTCATCAGCTTTGTAACACATTCAAGATTAGAAAGCAATTTTGAAGTTTTTAAGGTAAAAGCCAATTTACAATTCCAAGTGTAAGTTTCTTAATCTATTGTTTGTGTTCAAAACGCTCCCACACACTTACTTATAAGCTATTTTTTTTCATTAAGTAAAGATAAAAAGTTAAGTAGTTAGAGAAACAATTTGCAAAATTCACTCACCAAATACACCACAAAGAAACCACTTAAATTATTGGATGATAACCAAACTGGATGGCTATGATACTCTCACTAGCTTGCTTTATGCAAGCTAGAGGGCTTGTAGATTCGTTTTTGGCCCTGTTTAAGCAAGGTATTGTAAGTCATATCTCTTTTACTTATTATTCTTACTTTACAGCAGACTGCTTGTTATAAAGTTAACACTGCTACCAAATCAGCCTATTTAAGAGTGCTTTATTCTAATTAAAATTGCATATAAAGTCCTTATTTTGTTGATAGATAAACAGTTTTTTAATTATTTGAGAGAAAAATAATTTTTAAGGGTATTTTCAACGTACAGTACTAACCTTAAGTTAGTACTACTATTCACTTTTGGAACAGGTCACTAACTTAAAAGCTACAGTACTTCATCTCCAGTTAGTACTGCAAGTTCATTTTTCTTTGGGATATCAAAGTAGCAGTACTAACTAACACTAGCAGTACTAACTCCAAGGTAGTACTGTCATTAAAACTAGTTATAATGGTAGGTCATTTTAGCTTATCCAGCTATTATTTCGCAGCTTGTGTAAAAAAGATCTTCCTTTGTCCTTATTATAGTATATTAAACCATTGTGTGCCCGTGATAACTGGTATTTGGGGGCAGAATAGTAGGAAGTAGGACACTGTATGATGCGCGAGTGTTGGCGGTCGCGAGAGTTATGCTTCCTGTGTCATTAAGTGATTGTCACGCATGTGAGGATGGGGGTGATCTGAGGGCGGATTTTCTTGTAGTTTTAGGCTGTCATATGTCATTTTGGTTATTATATTTTCTAGAGGTTGCATATAGAATAGGTTAGATGAACTCTGTTTTAGCTTTGCTTTGCCTTCATTCTATTAACATCTTTGAGTCATATGTTACCATTCAGTGCATTATATACCAATTAACTGCCACCATCATTCTGATTCGTGCAAACAGTACTAAAACTTACAACGCGGTCGGTGTCACCTGATTCGAAAACCCTGAGAACAGGCTAGTACTTAAAGCATCTGAAGTTAGTACTGTAGTTTAACTTACTGTTAGGTACTGTTGTTAGTACTGATCGTGTTTATCTTGTTTAATTTAGCTTAATTTTGTTTTTTTTTGTATTTGCTTATTTAGAGGTTAGTTTTAGCATATTTGATTTGTCTTAAGCTAATTTGAGCTTTATTTTGTCTTATGTCAAAAGTTTTTTAATGTGTTTTTGTTATTTTCTAGTTTTACGCCTTGTTCCATCTTATTCTACTTAGCTATTATTTAATGTGCATTTGTGCTATTTTAATTTAGTTATTATGCCCAATCATTCCTGTGAATTCAAGCCCAAATCATCAATCTTCTTTCGATAACCACTCTAGCCCTCGTGGGACATAACGACCCGGGAACAACTCTAATCGTGCTTCCGTTATCTTGAACTCGCGATTCTGATCCTTGTTGTGTATTTAAATTTAATATACTATTGATACAAAAAAACAGGGTGAGTTTTGGCGCGTGAACCAATTCGTTTACAAGTTTTATTATTGATATTCACACCACGGTAATCGCTCTCCCTCGAATATCCCGCTTACTCAGACCTCAATATTGTCTGCTTTGCCCGCATGCTCACCGCTTTGCTTTTGTGTCCCCTATGCTTCGTCTTCCCGCAGTCACCCAAACCTTGCTACTCTCACTCAAGCATGCTCAACTGCCAGTTCTTGGCAGTACTAGGATGTACTGCGACCTAAGTCTTCCTACTAGTGGTCCGAAATGAATAGTCCAACTATCAGTTTCGTCGATAGGCATTTATCTCGTTTAAGGGGAGTTGCATTACCTATTGGATAAAGTTGTATCAGTCGGGACCGCTCCAGGACCCAACAGTAGCGATCATAACGTCAATACTATAACAATGGTGATGGGATATTTCACTCAGTCTGTTAGCTCTACAGACAGTTCGTGATTTCAAGGACTTGCAATGGCAAAAGTAACAATTTAAAAATGAGATAATTTACTTACTGGTTCTCGTGAATCCAATCTATACACCATCTCCATTTCTAAAATGGCGACTTCATCTCCAGTTTGTCTAATGTCCAAAGACACTTTAATAAAATCATGGTTATGGTACCCATGATTTTCTCATTTGAATTTCGGTACCATTAATCAACTCTCTAAAAACGAACTAGTTGATGGGCTTTTGAGATTTAAGTATGACAAATATCACTTATGTTTTGCTTGTGAGCAAGGAAATAACAAAAAGGCCACATTTCCATCCAAGTTGGTTCCAAGCATAAATTCCAAACTTGAATTACGTCATATAGATTTTTGTGGGCCAATGAAGGTTGAAATTGTTAATGGGAAACACTATATTCTGGTGATTGTCGATGACTACTCCTGATATACTTGGGTGTTTTTCCTTCAAACAAAAGATGAGACTCCAGAAATCATTATGAAGTTCATTACTCAGATTCAACAGAATATGAAGGCTAAAGTCTAAAAAATCCAATATGATAATGGAACTGAGTTCAAAAATGCTACATTGAAGTCGTTTTATGAAAAGTTGGGCAATCTGCATCAAACGTCAATTGCTCGAACGCCTCAGTAAAATGGTGTTGTTGAACGCAAAAATAGAACACTTGTCGATGCTGTAAGAACAATGCTTATCTTTTTAAAGCTACCAGAATTCCTATGGGCCTAAGCAATTTCCACATCTTGTTTTACTCAGAATCGCTCTCTTGTACACACACAGTACAATAAAACGCCTTATGAGCTGATTAAAGGTAGAAAACCCAATGTTCAATACTTTTATGTGTTTGGTTCCTTATGTTACTCGACAAATGATCATGATGATCTTGGGAAGATGAAGCCTAAATCAGACATTGGTGTTAATACAAATATTCGCGCAAAAACGATATTTATATTTAATGATCTTCATGTTTTGATAATAACAAATATAATGTCATATTACGTAAACAAATTATTTAGTCAAAAGTTTACTCGACGATGACAAATCACTTAAGGTATGAATATGGCATTATTAAACATAATTAATGATCAAAGAAAAATATTATCATTTGCATAAACCTTTTCTAATCAAATGATTTATGTTAACACATGATTAATTATAAGCTAGTTATATTAATCATGTAAGACAAAATAAGATTAACCATAAGTGGAAAAAATATTTCCAAATCTAGAAATCTTTTTTTTATAAATCGGTGAATAAAAAAAATTTTGTTCTCAGGAGAAATCTAATAAACTAGTTTTAAATACAAAACAATATTTTGTAATAGAATTTGGGTTAATAAAAAAATGACAAATCCGTCCCAGCTACCAGGGGGTCGTAAGGGAGATTCTGGCAGCTCTCCAAAACCTACCATGGGGTGGAACCCACGGATCCACCTAATCACGGAAACGTGATCCAGCATATGGGGGATCCGTGAGTTGCTCGGACAGCTGTCCCCTGATACAGATTTGAATTTCAAAGGCATGCTATAAATATCAACTGAAGCTTTCATTAAACAACTCTGAAAAATATTTTTCACATACGTCTTTTTATTCTTTTATATTCTTTGATCATTATACTTGTTACATAATCCATTGCAAGTGATCAACTCATTCCACTCTTTAGTGAAGAACACTTACGAAGACCTCAAGCTTCAAAGTGTTAATAGTTTTTAGTTGTGTCATACATTTGTGATAAAACATTCATCTTGTAAAATCTTGTGTTGTATTATCATATGTGTTTAATAGTTATATTTAGGCAGAAAATACATAGTGTGTTTGATTGATTCTATCTCGAAGTAGAAACTCGTAATTACTTAGAACCGGAAAAGTGTAAGTGACGTGTATGGTTTTTCCCATCCTAAAGGAAGCTTGTTGACAATATTGAATATAACTCTCAAGTGGTACATTGAGGATGGAGTAGGGCGAAGAGGAGCTTCGGTAGCCGAACCACCTATACAATCATTGTGTCATCGTTTGGATTCTTTCTTTATCTTTACCTTTGTTTCATATTTTCTAGATTCTTATTCTAACTTATTTGCATCGCTATCATATACACTTGTGTATAACTCATTGATTTCACGTAGTCGATAATCTAGTTTTATTTTAAAACGAAAATAATATTCAAACCCCCCTTCTATTTCCACAATTGGTATCATAAGCCAAGTTTCACCCCAAGATTCTTAAACGTATATTGGTACAATAAGTTGGAATCAATCTATGGGATTCGGATAAATACTAGAAGGCAATCTATGCAAATAACCACCTCTTTATTGAATGAAAATAAGATTCGAAACATATTGAAGCAAAAGATTTAGATCTTTAGCATATTATCTTGAATGGTGATTTTCCACCGGTTGCCAAAAATGAAGTTACCCAAATTTTAGAAGTTGTTCCTTTCAAAGAACAATCCAACGATCTTAAAAAGAAACTTGCTAAAAATAATAATGCTAAAATGGTTCTTTATAATGCTTTTACCTAAAAAGGAATACGAAAGAATTTTTATGTGTAAAACGGCTAAAGACATTTGGCAATCGTTGTTAATCACACATCAAGGTAATAGCCAAGCAAAGGATAATAAAATTGATCTTCTTTTTCAACAATATGAACAATTTACTATCCTTGAAGAAGAATCTATTGATAGCGATTTTGCTAGATTTAACACTATTATTACTAGTCTTAAAGCTCTTGATGAAGGTTTCTCTAGCAAGAACTATGTTAGGAAGTATCTTAGGGCTGTACATCCTAAATGGACAACAAAGGTCACGACGATTGAAGAATTGAAAGATTTGTCATCACTAGCTCTAGACGAGCTTATTAGTAATCTAAAAGTACATGAAGTAGTCATGGAAAAAGATTTTGAAATATATAGAGGCAAAAAGGAAAGAATTAAGTCTATTGCCTTGAAAGCTAAGAAAGAGTCTAGTGATGATGAAACTTCGACATCCGGCGGTGGGCGCTGGGGCTAGGAGGGGGGGGGGGGGGGGGGACGAAAATTGCTATGGCCGTAAGGAACATTAAAAAGTTCTTTAGAAGAAAGGGTAAATTTGTTAGGCAACCAAGAGAAGAAAAGAAGTCATTCTGACAAAGGGATGAGAGGAAAGGGAAGAGTGACCGAAAATGCTTTAGATGCGGTGATCCACATCATCTCATTGGCGATTGTCCAAAATCATCTCGCAACAAAGATCAAAAGGCATTCATTGGAGGTTCTTGGAGCGATAGCGAAAATGACGTCGAAGACAAAACTAACGAAGCTAAAACGTGGTTTCAATTTCATAAGTCGTTGGGGAAACGACCCGGGTGATCATATTTCCTGGTTAAATATACGTATTATTTTATATTATTTATATATATATATCTTTTAAGAGTGAATTTTCCTTAGGGAATTTTCTTAATTGCTCTTGTGGTATTATATCGTATATTTTATTAGTGTGTTTTATTCTACATCAGCTAGCTTAAAATTAGGCCTGCATTTTTGCTTTTGTCTTTATACAAGTTGAAAAAAAACTCAACACATACTGAGTGAAACAGCCTTTTTCATAAGCCTTTTTCGTGGCTTATATGTATTTCAAAATGCTTTTTCTTGGCTGAATCTTGTAGCTTAATGCATAAGTTTGATTATCCTTTTGGTCTTTAATCCATAAGGATACCTTAAGTAGCTTAAAAATAAGCTCAAAGAGTGCCCTATAGGCTGTTTGGTTAAAAGTTATTAGCCAAAAAGCTTATTTGCTTTTCTGAGTTTATGGCTTAAAGGATTTGCTTACTTAGTGTTTAGATTTGCTTATTAAGTCTAGAGTTAGGCTTGTGTTCAGCTTATTTTAAATTTTCATGTGCTTAATAAGTCTTGAAAAAGCTAGCAGTCTTAAACTAAAGCTAGCAGTACTAACTCAAAGTTAGTACTGCTGAGCTTCTTTAGAACTTTTTTCAAGCTTATTTGGTGTGCTTATTTTGTATCCTTTATGCTTTTTAGGTTTAGGTCTAGCTTGTTCTTAGCTTATTTAGTTTTAAAAATGCTAATGAGTCTTTTAAGTCCAAACAAGTCTTAGCTTATTGTCATTTTAAAACTGTCATCCTTAATTGCTTATTTCTGGCTTATTTTTAAGTTTTTATAAAAAGCCCTTTCACAAAGGTTAGTTTAAGCTGTTGAAAGCTTATCTGGTTTTAGTTTGCTTATTTAAGCTTATTTAGTTAAGTTTAAGTTTATGTTTTGAAGTTAAGTGTTAAGTTGTTAGTGTAATATGTTTTCCATTTTGCTTTTTTACCTGCTTATTTAGTGCTTTTCATAAAAAGTTTTCAGTTTTAAAAAGGCCTATTTTTAGCTTATCTAAAAAGCTATTTCAAAATTTATGCAAAATAAAAAGCTTGGGAAATTGGGAAGTCAAGGGTGAGCAAGGCTCGAACCCAAGACCTCCACAACCTCGACCAAGCTTTACACACACACCACACAACCAACTGCCCTGGGGTCTTTTTCAATTATAACTTGTATTATTTTTTATTGATACTCTTTTTAGCCTTTTAGCCTTAACAGCTTATTATGCTTATTTAAATAAGCTGTTTAGTCCATTTTATTTTTCCTAGGATTAGCTTGTTTCAAAGTACTTTTCATAATTTTTTTAGAATTTTCTTAATTACTTTAGTATTTTTAATTATTTTTTTAGATTAAAACAGTTTTTAATTCATAATAAATAATATAAAAGTCAAAAAAATATAATTTTTTTTTAAATTTTCTTTTGTCATTTAGGACTGTTAAAAATTAAATTTTCATTTTTAGGGTTAAAATTTGTAGATTTAGGTTTTTAAAGCACGAGTTTAGGATCTCGTTACCGTTTTTTGTTTTAGTCCTTAATTGCTTTCGTTTTTAGTTTGCCTTTACTCATTTTTGCATGTTATTAGTAGAATTAGAAACCAAATCAAATCTTGAGTCATTCAAACACGTGATCACAAACGTAACCGATTCTCAATTCACACATCGTCGGGACACGATCCGAGAAGGTTTTTTTTGGGATTTTACTTTGGGTAAAAGTAATTTCCTTCTAAAAGCCTTACGGAATACTTACCCACTCTTCTTAATTGATACTACCCTATATATATTTATATTATATATTTATTATATATTATATTTATATATATACCAAAGGATAATAATCACTAAGAACTTAAAGTACTGGCCTAGTTATGTAATTACTGTTGTTATGATTTGTTCCTGTTAGATTATGGTTTCATTAGATATTCCTTGACTATCGTGTAACCCTGGGTTTTGGTAGTACGGGTGGTTTGGACCTAGCTTGCCTTATAATTAGATTACCTTGTCAATATTAGATCCAATGGGTACTAGGGAGGATCACTAACTCCTTACCTGGTGTAGGAACTAACCGGTCACCACACTTATCACTTAATATACTTAAAAAGCACATGAACTCTTTCAAAGAGAGTTAATAATCTTTATAGATTATTAGATATGTTTAGGGAATAGTTAGGATTAATCATTGCAACCCGGATAACCTACCTCCCAGATGATTTGGGACTGATTTGAAATCGCAAGAAATATAGGATAGACTAAATATGCACATTCAAGTCTATCGACCTTAGAAACCACTAATGAACCCATAGTTTAACATTACACAGGAAAGTGTTTTCATGAAAGCAGTAATGAAGTAACTAGGTTAACACGTTTTCTCTCTTGATATCTCCAACTCTTTTTATTTTCAGTTATTTATTTTATTGTTATTTTTAATTCCTTTCAATTCAAATCAAAAACCATTTTCAAAACGTGACATTTCAAATTAAAACTTAGCTCTTGGAACGACCTCGGATTTACCATTCTATACTACCCATGATCGAGTTCTCTGCTCGTTAGTGCGTGGTTAGGTAGATCGAGTTTTATAAATTTAAAACTTGATAAAAATATATTTTAAAATAAAATACGCATCAGATATAATCAACAAGAAGGTATAGGTTATGATGAAACATATGCTCTGGTAGCTAGGTTAGAATCTAATAGAATACTTCTTGCTATTGCTTGTGCAAATGATTTCAAATTATATCAAATGAATGTAAAAAGTGCTTTTCTAAATGGTTTCATAAACGAAGAGGTTTACGTTGCTCAACCTTCGGTATTTATTGATTTTGAAAAACCAAATTATGTTTATAAACTTAAAAAAGGCTTTGTATGGTCTTAAGCAAGCTCCCAAGGCTTGGTATGATAGACTAAAATCATTTTTGATAGAACACGAGTATTCAATAGGAATGGTCGACAACACACTTTTTACTAAGAAATTAAAGTCACATCTCATCATAGTTCAAATATATGTCAATGAAATTATATTTGGTTCCACGTGTCAAAACTTGTGTGATGATTTCGCAAAAATCATGCACGGGAAAGAGGAAAGTACCTTATGGGTTTAATACCTCATAACATTCAGACATTTGAAGAAAAGGATGACGTTGACGAATGGTTGAACGCTAAGATAACAAAACGCATGAGTATGCTGGCAGTAGAGAACATGAAGGATGCCTTAATTAGCATCATTAAGTCTATTAGACATGAAATAGAAGATGGTATCATGAAAAGGCAAATTGACGCCTCGACAACTAGTGTAAGTGATGAAGTATCTTCCATCGCCAGTAATGAAGTGGACAGAGCAGATGATAACACTCCGAATATTGCACCATGTCGGTTAACCAAGGAACTAAGCCCATGAAGTTTTCTTTTTTTCCTTCAAATATTAATAGCCTAATCTTGTATGATACTAGCAACATTTAATGCTAAGGATAATTTCATGCCACAGAGAGAGGTTTGTTATGAATATCTAGGTTTAGATAAACTCCTTGTACAAGACCTTTAGATAATACGAACATGAACTGATTATGCACTTAGGAAACTGTCATTATTTTGGCGGTGAAATTCTGGGTGGAGTTAAAATTTCGTTGTAAGTTCGTTATATTCATAATGGCTGAAGATGTTATAATCTTAGGAAGACCATTCATTAAATCAACTCGTGCCTAAATTGATGTTTTCAATGAAGAAATTTCATTTGAAATAGGCAGTAAGAAATTTAAATTCAACATAGATTCTTACAAAGATTTGGAGAAATTTTACTGGTAGTATTGCTCAAGAGGAGGAAACCTTTATTCCTCTTTGAAATAGGAATAGACTTGATTCTCTATGGAATCCCCCGCATGCCTAGAGTTTGAACAAAGAACTAGGTCCTATCGCACTCCTAACCTATAGGATAAAATAGCAAAACCAATTAGTTTTTCACCAGATAGAAGAGGATTAGTTAAGAGATGACATGTATGCATACCCATACATGTAACCTATGATGATGGAAGTGGTGAAGATTGTAGGATATATTGCGACATGTGAACCCTGCTCATATTTGCTTTGATATAATGAAGTTCTTTTGGGTAACGAGCAGGGGTCATTTGGATGTGGATTTGTTTTCGCGATCATTGAAGGACAAACCGTTGGAAAGGGAGTTACCATGGAATTGGTGACTTTATTCAGGTTACGTTATGGACCATACAGAAAATCAAGAACAACACAGAACAAAGGTATTACGAATGGGTTAGTGATTCGAGATAAATATATATAATTAAATTATATTAAAAATACCAAATAGTAAATAGTAGAGAGAGTATCCGTTAGATAAGGAAAAATCTCTTTATGAAAAATAATAGTCCTATCTTCCACGAGTGTCGTTTCCACGGCGATGAGATGAAGTGAAATTCATGAGATGTTTCGTTTGATGCTTGAATGACAAATATGCTGGTTTTGGATTTTAAACTACTTTTAATATTAAAGATACTATTTTTAAGATCACTAAAAATTATACTAATTAATTTAACTAACAAAATTATGCTAAGAGATCTAAAAGATATAATAAACGAATGTGCTTGTCAAGTGAGGTAAAAAGGTCATTATGTGTGAAAAATGGTTTTAATTGACAAATTAGCACCCGTAAAAACATTATTTTCTCGCAACGTTAGTTTATTTTGAAAACGATATTTTATATTGGTTCTAATTGCTGATTGGATGTTTTGAGGATTTTTCGGATTTTGCCCTTCACAATGACCAAAATAAAAACTCTAAATAACCCAAAGTTTATTAAGAATAAATCTCTCTTTTTTATCCAAACTTAATTCTCTAGTCAACAACTCACTCAACAAGCATACACAATTCTACTCGCTAAAAAGCATATCAAAGATTTCCGCCATTAATTTATAAAAGCTACACTACAATAAATATTAACGCAGAACGAAAAATAACAATGGCAATAAAAATTAACATAATAAAAAAGATTAAAAGATTAGAGATAACCGAACGAGACAAAAAATGCGAAGATGACGAGATGAGACCCATTCCATAAGCTTCGAAACCATTTCCATAACCTCCAAGATTAAACCCAAAATAATCAACTACTAATTTCTTTCAATAGTCTTTCATAAATCTTCTCTTAACAACGGAACCAACCAACTTAATCATCACTATTAGCTTTTGAGGGTTAAAACAACAATTAATATCAACAATTTTGCTAAACAAAAGAAAAAGCAACTGAAGTGAATTAAAAATTAAGATTGTAAACATTAAAACTAGAGCTTTAAATGGCATTAAAAACAACAACTACATGAACACAAAATTAATGCATATATATAAGAATGGGACGAGTGACAAGAATTAAAGAAAGTAAAGCATTAAAGTTGTAATCTCCTACTGTGTATATCTAACGTTTCAAAAAAATAAAAATAAAAAAATAAAAACATAGAACAAAGAAAGGATAAGATATGATAAAGATGTTGCTGTGTTAAATATAAGCAGAAGTGTGGCATGAATTCTCTTTTTTCTTCACTTGGGCTCGCATTGCCTGGACCTTCGATTCGTAGCTCTCCATGTTGGGCCTAGTTTTAATCATCAACCATGTTGGGCTGAGATGGGCTGCAGTTTCTTTGAGGCTTCCAGTTATTAACTAGGTTTCAATTATTAATAATAATAGTGGGTCGGTCCGACCCATATAAATGGTGTCGGGCCGGCCCAATATGAAGGCGCCGTCGAACTCGATTTCTCGTGCTCGGTTTTGTCCATTTTTCTCTTTATTTTGTCTTTTTTTTATATGTACCTGCACATACACAAACACAAAAACAAGCATATATTTGCCATTTTAATTATGTTTTTGGTCTTTTGGGGGGTTGTTTTTCTATGGTTAAATTATGGATTAAAATGCGAATACCAAGTTCCCTATACTTAAAGTATTGCCGTGTCCTCACGCAATGTTATAAAGTAAACACTTACAAAACCAAGAATCTCGATCCCCCTCGACTAATAACCTTGAAATAAGTATTCATCGAGAGAAATTTAAGAATCAAAAGTTTGAATAAGCCCCATTTTTAACGTTAAATCAACCACCATTATTATTTTTGTATTTTTCCACTATCTACTTATTATTCAACTAACTAACATGATTGACTTCCTTTATTGAGATCATAGAACAAGATGCACTTTAATCCTAAAATGCCCTAAAAAAGGATTATATAAATTCTCGTTCCCCGATCTTTTTCAATCTATTCAAACCAAGCTTAAAACAAAATCACCGTTAAGTACAAGTATAGATGCTAAAATTTTTATTTGCAATTTGTTAACTTTTCACTCCGTACAACAATTATTATATTTAGGAGAATGTGCTATTTCGAATTTTCGACCATGGATCAACGGTTTTTTCATGCATAAATCCTATGCTTACGTTTCCACCCGGAGAGAGGAATATTGAGTATTGAAGGCGGAGATCATCCCATGTAGCAAACTTTCGTTTCTCGGCACTTCCCAACCTCATCGGCTAAGTGACCGGGATTTTGACACCTCACGGAGACTAGTATCGGGACTCACGGACCTTCGTTTTCAAAATCTCTTAGGTTTTCCGTTAACACATATCTTATTCAATGTAATCATAAAATAGTCTTAGCTCAAAAGCATATTAATTTAGAATTAAAAAAGAAGATTTTCCTTAAACGTATAAAACTTAAGCAAACATAATAAACATCGGTCCTTTAGAAGGCTGCAGCATCGGCCACGCCTCCGACAAGATGCAGCAAACATATTTCGACCTTGGATTTTTTTTATTTTTTATTTTAATTTTTTTTAATATTTTTTTAATATATTTTTTATTTTTTTTGCTGTAATCATAATATATTACCGGTGCCTTTTTATCTCGAAGCCACATCGATAGCGAGTCGACAAGAGGTTATTCTACTTATTATGACACCGGCCCCCGCCTTATATGAAGACCTTCAACAGCGGCCTACGCCTTCCGGATAACAAAGTTTGAAAGTAATTTGGGCGGAGATATTTATTCTACTTATTATTTTCTTTATTTATTAATTTGCGAAGAGGGAAAATTTTGGTTTTTTTTTAGAAAATTTTTTAATATATAAATTTGGAACTAAAACTAAAAATATTGATACATTTCAATTTCAAATATTGTTGATTTAAGGTCTAATTTTCAAGAGTAGCATGTTTATTATTAGTCCCGGTTAAGAGCTTATGGGAGAAAAAAGTGCAATTAATTATGAGCTCTCTAGGATTTTCCAAATAATCCTTGCTTTTAGCATTTCAACTTCTACTTAACACTAATCATTTTTCGTTCATTCACGTAGATTCGCGAATGCGTAGTCTAAAAAGCTAAGGAACAAGCTAGAGAGCTCAACACGCCTCGATCGGCGTCAAAATTATATCTCATTCTACCCAGCAGGAAAGGAAAGTAAAATTGTGAAAAAACACTATTATTATTTTTTTTTTTTTGGAATTTTTTTTTTAGTTTTCTAATTTTTTTTTTGGTATTTTTCAAAAATTTTTGGGGATAAAAACAGGCTTACGTGAGAACAACGGTTGCAGGCATAATCAAATCGATAGATTTTTCATTTTTTTGGTATTTTGGTGGTAAAAACGGGATTACGTGAAAACAACGGTTGCAAGTACAATCAAATCCATAGATCCCCCCATACTAGAATTGAACATTTTCTTCAATGTTTTAAGAAGGGTCTCTAC
Organism: Tanacetum coccineum; assembly: GCA_026074375.1. Taxonomy (NCBI): domain Eukaryota; kingdom Viridiplantae; phylum Streptophyta; class Magnoliopsida; order Asterales; family Asteraceae; genus Tanacetum; species Tanacetum coccineum. The sequence goes on from BQNB010093855.1 coordinate 21,481, forward strand.
GTAAATCCTAAGCTGTTGATTAAGTATGCTCAAAGATAAACGTTAGTCTATAAGATTGGATATTGGATTCCCATAATGAAGCTAAGGATTGAAGATCGAGTGAACAAAGGACAAAACCACGAGCACAAGAGGCTCCAAAATTCAGGGCAATCCTGGACAAATATCACAAAACACAAAGCACAAGAGAAAGGAAGTGGTGAGCCTCCTCACAACACACTTATTCATTACTACTATATAATTATAGAAGGATAGGCATGGGTTGCCACCTACGAAGCGCTCGTTTAGAGTCACTTAGCTTGACTCAAATCCCCCATACTTGAGCTTTGTCAAAGGGGATAAAAATGGAGATGACAAACACCCAAATTAGGATTATTCTCTCCATGAATCAACATTGTGCTTTTATGATGAAAAAGCTTGGAAGCATTAAAGCCCTAATGTGATGAAGAAGGAAGAGGTTTCTCCTTTGAAGCAATAACATTGTGATTGAAAAATTTGTCTTCATTTTCGGATGAAAATGGAAGTAAAGTATCAATCACGGGGGAAAGAGTAGCAAGAAATCTCGTGGATTCGACTTCAATGCATATCCCCGGATCGTAAATCTTGTTTCTATCTCCGAAAGGAGAAGAAACATCAAGATCGGATCCGAGATCATTATGAGAAGGAATGAAGTAGAAATCCATATGAAGGGTGGGATGGGTGGGTAAAATATTAGGTACATCAACGGGGATGTCTTCCACCACATCTATGGTTGAATCTCCCGAATCAGGATAATCCACATGTAATGATTCGGACTCGGGAAGGGAAGTAGAATTATCGTCTCCTTCCGAGTCATAATTATCACTCTTAATACCGGGTGGTATTAAGTCATCTAGACCGGGAAATATATCGATCTCTTCCCTAAGAGAGTTACTATCCTCAACGGGGATAGGAAATGTGGGAAGAGACTCGATGATCGTATTTAGATTAGCATGAAAATCTTTCGGCGGACGGGGAGATGAATTATCGTATAGCAACCTCTCCATAAGACTAATATATTCCTCGTGCTCTCTATTAACAATTCTTGGAGGAATTGTTATGAGTTCACCGGTAAACTCATCGAGGAAAGAATCAATCTTGGGAGAGGAAGTCATCAAAGTATCACGATTGAGTAATGATTCAAGAAGACAAGACTCGGTATCAAAACGATCATTTTTCGGAGTAGAATCGAGGTCTTCATTATGAATCGGATTAAACTCACTAGAAATGATTTCCTTGTCAAGATCAAAAAGATGGTTTGAATAAGTTTTAAAACTCATTTCGTGAATAACCTCCTTAGGACTTGACTCGTCATCACTAGAGGTAGAATCGTCAAAGAGAGGATTGGAAAACATTGAAAAATTTGTCGTTTGAGAATCATCACAATCCGGCACATCACACTCACATTCATCCTCGACCTCTCTTGGGTTTTGGACAAGGTTCTCAACACTAGACTTTATGAATTCGTCCGATTCTGTTTCCAAAATTATGTCAAGATGTTTGTCCACCATGATGAGAGAGTCCATTTTTGGTGAATCGGGTATGATTGCGGGAGAACATATCATGAGATATTCTTGTGTTGCAAAAGAATGCTCATTGTCATCATCATCATAAGATGAGGTAGGCAAATTCCAACTTGGAGTATTAATATATTCTGTTAACTACTCGTTTATACTTTGCAAATCTTGAAGAAGTTTGTTAAGCAATTCTTATACCTCCTCGGATTGAGCATGCTTAACTTCAAAAAATTTGTCCCAAGCTTGCATTAAAACCTTCGGTGTTTCCCTAAAAGAAATATGATTAAACTTCTTTAAAAAGTTTTGTATCGATTTCATTAGGTCTTCACGGGCTTGCAAAGCTTCCATTCTCATTTCTTGAGGAGATTGATGAATGACGGGAAATTGCGGGAGTTGAAATTGGTCAAAACCGGAAGAATTTCACAACAAGGTTCGTAGAAGATCACTTTTTTGACATTTGAAAAGTCCTCAGCGGGCCCACAAACGGGTACAACAAATTATGTTGTTGAAAACATTTGAAAATTTTGTGGGAAAAAAAAAAATTAAAGTCTAGATTATAACACGGTTCCGTATTATAATAAACGGAACTTTGAGGTGGACAATCCGTAACCAAAATAAGCCATCGTTCCCACAAAACTACAAGAATACGTCGGGGGTTGTGAAGGTGAGTTGAAAACGTTAGGAGAATCATCGATAAAATTAGGAGTGGAATCATAAGTGAATGAACTTCCATCTCCAGAATAGCATGTCAGATGAAAACATGGAAAAGTTTGTGGGAACTCATTAATGTTTTGATTATGGCATGGTTCCAGATTAGAGATAGTCGAAACTTTCGGCGGACAATTATATCCATAATAAGCACCGTTCCCACAAGACTCGCAAGTACATCATTGACAAAAGGCACCATCTAACGAATCACCACACCCTAAACAACATGGTGGTCAATATGGTGGAGGCCTTTGTGAAGAATTTCATCCGTGTCCTCTGATTTAGACAGACGAATTGGCTCCTTGAGTGCATTAACAACATTAGTTTTGTCATTGGATGACTCGGAAGTGTTTAGAAAGTCTTGGAAAATTCCATCTTCATAACAAATTGTAGACCAAACTTCCTTTAATTTCTTTCGTAATAGAGCACATTGTCGACAATATAAACCATCAACCGGGTTTCCACACTTGGGACAATTCTGAAGGGGTCGTTGAGACGAGTCGGGTGTTTTATTAGGATCACGAAAAAACTTGTCTACGACACCCCCTTTAGAACAACAACGTTCTTTATTATACAAAGATCCACAAGACCAACACTCTTTAATAGTGAAGAGGGGATTTAAACGATAATCGAGTGACGCCATAAAGAATAAACATATAAGGTAAGAAATAATTAAATGGATAAGAAGAAAAAGAAGATTATTTTTGGGTTTTTAGGTTTTTTTTAAACAATTCATTTTATTAATGGCCAAAATGAGACCGAATAACTTAAACCAATAATCAACAAGCTTCACGGTAGCTCTCTAAAAGAAAAACGCACAAATGAGCGGAGGAGCGGGAAAGCGCGAAGCTATTAAAAACCCTCTCCTTTTGGGTCGTAGTTCCTCGGAACAACCCTCCTTATACCCCTCTTATAGCTTGTTAATCTCTTAAAGGTGAGCCGTACTTCACAAGTGACACAAAGGCAAGTTTTAAATCTTTTTTTGTTTTTAAATACTTTAGGAAAAGTATTTATGATTATTTGATAATATATTCACAAAAATCGAGAAAATAAAATACTTTTATATTTTTATATTTTTATAACAAGAAAATAACTTCACAAGGAAGGGTCTTCAAGGCACAACAAACTTCAATTCGATAATCGTCTCACGGCCTCCCCGGCAACGGCACCAAAAATTGATCGTCACTTAATATATATAAATATAATATAATATAAATATATAATAAGATAATATCAATTATAGAGAGATAAGTATTCCGTGAGGCTTTTTAGAGGATTATTGCTTTTATCCAAAGCAAAAACCCTAAAAACCTTCCCGAGTCGTTTCCCGACGAGGCGTGAATTGAGAATCGTGATTAAGTTCGTGATCGCGTGATTGAATGATTCAATGATTTTTTGATTCTATTTCTACAATTATTATGCAAGAACAAATAAAAGCAAGCTAAAAACAAAAGCAATTAAAGTTAAAACACGAAAAACGATAACGGGATCAAAACACAAGCTTTAAAAACCTAAATCTCCAAATTTTAGCCCTACAAATGCAAATTTAATTTTTAAATGTCCTAAATGAATAAAAATAATTTTAGAAAAAAAAAATTATATTTTTTTGACTTTTATTTTATTTATTATGAATTAAAAACTGTTTTAATCTAAAAAAAAACTATTTAAAATACTAAACTAATTTGGAAAATTCTGAAGAAGTCAGGAAAAGTACTTTGCACAATTATAATCCTATGAAAAAAAATTTGGCCCAACAGCTTATTTAAATAAGCTAGAAATAGGCAGAAAAAGGCTTATAGCTTAAACTGGCAAAATGGTGTCAACTATTAAATGTATCAAACTATGAATGAAAAAGACCCTAGGGCAGTTGGTAGTGTGGTGTATGTTAAAAGTGTTGGTTGAGTGATGGAGAGGTCACAGGTTCGACCCCTGTGACCTTTCTTTTTTTTAAACATTTTTTTCTTTTAAAAAAGTTATAAAATAAGCAAAAATGGAAAACTTAAAAAAAAACTTTTATAAAACTTGAAAATAAGCTGGAAATAAGCTAACTTAAACTGACAGTTTAGCTTCTTTTTTAAACTAAGACTAAAAGGCTAACTATTTGGCTTTTTTAGACATAATAAGCACACATGAAAACAAATAAGATAAAAACAGACACTTAACTACACCTAATAAGCACTAGGGACATTAAATAAGCAAGTAAAATAAGCTGGTAAACACTGAAAAACAATAAAGACATAAAATTCAAAAGAGACAGTTTTAGAGAGATTTTTGCCAAACTTTAAGCTAGGCTACAGGACAATTAAGCAATTGTAATAACGTAAAAACTAAAAACAGATCAACTTTGTCATCCAAGGAACACATATAAGCAAAATTCAGGCAACCAAACTAAAGAAATAAGCTAGAAAATGACTTATAAAATTGACAGACTAAAAACTTGATTTTGGCTTTCGAAAGAAAATTAAGCTACTTGCAGGCCCAATAATAAGCTAGTAAAAGCTATTCTAAAACCACAAAAAGCTTAAAAAGATTAAGCTCACCAT
>BQNB010093856.1:0-17107 GCA_026074375.1 Tanacetum coccineum
TAAACTAGTAATTATTAACTAATTTAACTAATTAAACTAAAAAACCTAATTTTATTATTTAATTAAACTATTTTTTATTTACCTAACCAATTTAACCAAAACACATGGGCCGAAAGTGACAAAACAGAAAAATAAGGGTAGGCGGGAAAAATTTAGGTTTATATAAAACAGCTTATTATTCTAACTTTTTAAGAATCTACTTATATAAAATCTTAACTCTAACTTATTTGAAATAAGCTGAATAAGCTTATTAGCTTATAAGCTTTAGCAACTTAGTAATCTACCTCTCAAACTCAATAAACAAAGCAACTTCAAGGCACTTGACTACTTAATAAAATCTACTTATTCAAACTATTAGCAAATCCAAAAAGCTTATTTAAGCTACTACTAAACAGATAAATAGATAACTAGCAGCTTATTAGGAAATCAAAAAGACAAATGTAAAACAAATTAAATCCTAATATTGTGTACCTTGGTGTTCCCAGCATGAACAGGAAACAATAAGCTGTGTGAGACTTATGGCTTATTCACATAAGCCCAATCTCGAATCAACAACAACCTAATCTAACCTATATGCTAACCCTTAGCTCTAAAACCCTTGGAGTCTCAGCAGCCATCCAATTCCAAGAGACTCCAAGCCTTCATCATAACAAACACAAACACAACTCTTTTGACAGAATTTAAATGGAGACACAAATTTATATGAAATAATATTTTTATTAAAACTGAAATAAAGTTTCTTACAATACGAAATGAAATAACATGAAATTGAAATTACAAAAAAAAACAACTACTAAATACTGAATCGAAAAAATTAAACTACTAAAAAAAACTAAAAAATTCACCACGCCATAAGCTGGAATGAGGGGGTATTTATACCCGAAGCTTGAGCTCATCCTCCTCTCTAGATCCTTCTATCCTTTTCATCTTGACCCTTCAATCATTTCTCTCTCCTTGATCTACTATCTCAATCGTTAGATCAAAGAGTGTGCACCCGGATCATTGACGTGGACATAGAGTGTGTTAGTTATGTGAGTGTAAACACTCACACACGTCACATCACCCAATCATTTCCTCTCATTTTGCCAGGGTGGATGGGTTGGGGGTTTCAATTGATTGTGCAGATGGGTTAAGGGTTGTGGGGAGAGGTGGATTACCCTATGGTTAATTTTAGGTGGGGTGAAAAGGTTTATAAACTAGGGTTCATGTGTTCTTGAGTGGGTTCGAGTGTGTGTGTGTGAGTTTAATCCGATTTGGGGAAAATGGAGTGAATAGTAAGTGTAAAAAAGTTATAAGTTTAACCGGGTAGGGTAGGGTTAAGGGTCGGGTTAGGTCGGGTTTAATTGGGTTGGGGGTTTAATTCTCATTGGTTGATTGGGAGTCCACGGGTTTATTTGACCCGGACTTTGACCCGCGACTTTATAACTATAGGGGATTTTCAAATTCGGCCCTTGTGTTTGGCACTAGTCCCAATTTCACGTTATAAAACTATCTTTCATAATTGCATATAAAAATCAGCCCCTGAATTTATAAAACAATGCGAGTTGGGCTTTGGTTGACTGTGAAGGCTGAGGCATGATACTCTATGGCTTATGCTTTGGATTTTCTTTTGCTTCTGATCACTCATCCGTTCTCGAGTACGTTTTTGAATGTTTTCTTGCGATATTTGACATAATCCATACATGCACACATAATTCTGATACAGACATGTTTTGCCTTTTTTGTCGTGTTTTTGGGTTTAATTGGGTCTATTTAGAATACTAACGGATATGTGTATTTTACACTATCACTCCCCAAACTCTTCTTTCACGCCCTAAACAAAATCCTGGTACAGAGTTTGGGATGTCTTCCCAACCTTCTCCCTGCATAAATCACTCAACACCCTAGATAAGTATTTCAACCACTCCTCTATTCCCCCCCCCAGCTGTATAAGTGCTATGTTGGCAATCCCTCACCACTTTCCAAGCTTTTCGATGGCTGTTATTGACTCCAAAGAAGCACAAAAGAAATTAAAGGCTGGGATTTGTTTTAGAATCACCTCACACAACAAACACACTTGGTTTTTGTCTCTATAAAGAAACACAGAAGAAGAAGAGAAGAGATGTCACAAGAAACCAAGAACTAGAATCTCAAATGATGAATATTACTAATTTTGGAAAGTTACTAATTTTGGAAAGTTACTAAAAATGGAAAGTTACTAAAAATGGAAAGTTACTAAAAATGGAAAGTTTCTAAAAATAGAAAGTATAACTTAAATGAATGGTTTGTAATTCGAATTCATCATTTCTTTAGGTTCGGTCAAGAGGGAGTGATTTTGATATTCCTGTGGTGTTTTCTTTGGTTATTGCTTTGCTTCGGAATAAGGTACGGATATTCTTGACACCTACTCGACTTTACTATTACTACGATTAAGTAGTACTTTCGTTTGTTTCGTTATTCGTACAGATATTCTGACCTTATCGTTAAGGTTTCTCATGACATATTCCTCTCTATCTTTGATTACTTATGTGATTTGCTACATTTGCTCTGAGCCTTTTATTTTGGTTCTCTTATATGATCTGTCATTATGTTCCATTTGAACCCTGCTATGCTACCTTTGATATTTGAACCTTTGGCATTGAACCTTTACTATGATATGATTTGCTTGGGCTTGGTGATTGAACTTAATTTGATTCTCTGATTCATCTTACCTTACACTTTGAATTGACTTCTGATTTGTCTTACCTTATATTTGTATTCCGTTGATCATGAATTATGATATCCTTTGTACCTTGTATCATATCCTTTGATTTCCGTTATCTTTTGCATTCGATTATATATATCTGTTCACTGGGCTTTGTAAGCTCAGCCGCACTTTCTTTTCCTGCGGCAGGTATCTAAGCTAGGAGCTGGGGTTGCTTTCGGGTTATGAGTGCTGAGTGTGGACTTACCCTAGAGATCTTAGTTTTGATATATGAATTGTTTCTCTTCAAGACATTTGTTATTTCGTTTGGATATGTTTAACCTTTGAGAACTTATGTACTTTAAGTCGTGTTGACTTATTTTCTTTGGTTATTTATTGAGACTTCCGCTGTTTATGCTTGTGTTATGATTATGAATGCTTTTGATGTCACACCATATTTGTAATACTTCTACCCTTTCGGGTCGGGGCGTTACAATGAGCATGAACATGTGGTAATGAATCGACTTTGGTTGATTGAGATAATGTCACCACCGTTTTAACCTGCAGGTTTACGTTAGTGATAATCAAGAAAATTGATTTGAAAATCAATCGACGTGTTACTTAATGAAAATTTTCTTGCATGTCCTCCGATAGTACCCCTTTACCCTCATACTTAGCAGAGAGAGCTGCCACTTCAAATATAACACCTCGTGTTTTAGGTCATTGTACGACATTATGTAATCCACTAATTATTTTTAGGGTTTTACGCGTTTGCTTTTAAATCGTAATCGTTAAGCTAAATCGCGTAAACTAAAAATGATCATTCAATATAAACGGGCATTAAACAATTAAATGTTTACATCAAGCAAGTGTTATATGATTATTTAGAGGATAATTATTATCATTGCCCATTTTATTTTTATTGGTTACGTTAAGTGTTTACGTTTCGCGATAAAATACGTTTAGGCCTTCCCGGAAGCACGTTAACTTATCTACGCTTCATCAAATACCCAAAATTTGTACCCAATACTTAAAGTTTATTTAAAACTTCAAGTATTTATCACTTTATTCATATTCATTATGAAGGAATTCAAATCAAACCCTACAATGTACAAGTTATACATTGTATTTAATCTTTACTACATTATACTTCAAATAATGCAAGAATACTTTAAATAAAGATCAAAAATACTATCTAACTCATATACATACATATATGAACGTGTACATATAGATGAGATGAGCCAAGAGTCACCAAGAAGCTTTGTAAAATATCTTCATGCAACTTGAACCATGACTAGACCAAGATAAGCTCTAAATAAGCCTATCTTATTCTCATGTCATCCAATCTTCTTCAAGAAGCTTTGCCACCTTGCACACATCAACTAGACACTAAAATATCTTCCTAGTAGTATAAATAAGGGTGCACTTGTGATAGAAAAGCTCATACTTTCCATTTCATTACAAAGAAATCACAAATCTCTTCCTTGTCTCTCTTCTAAACCCACGGCTCAAAACTCATATTATACACAATCCATAGTTTGATTTTCTTTCACCATATTAGTGTTTACATATCATACTTAAGGTATTCTAAGAAGAATTGAAGGATTGGTTAAGCTTTGAAAGGGTTTTAAGAAGATATTGCAAGATTAGGGTTTTTGGTTGAAATTAGGGTTTTCACCTAATATTTTCAAGCCAAGGTTGTTAATCACAAGGGTGTGATTGTTATTCTCTTCTCTACTCATCCAAGCAAGGTTATATATAAGGCTTAATCATTTCATAACTAAGATTTTATGTGTTCATATGTTATATTTAGCTAAATCACCATTTAGGGTACTTTTGAATATGTAAAATGAATTTTTACTTATGATCATTGTTTTGTACACTTATTTACATGTCATATGGATGATAATATTATGTTAAAAGGGATGTATAAGTGTTTTAACATGTTGGTTAAGTATTAACATGTATAAGTGCAAATTAGGGTTTTAATGATTTACTTAATAAGTTGCAAATGAAAATGATGTAAATAACATGTTAAACTTGTTATCTTGGATATTCTTGAGCAAAGTATGACCTAATGGATTTTAGATATGTAAAACATAAGATAGAAATGTTGTGAAGTAGTTGTAATAAGGTGTTGAATCTTAATGGTACAAAAATCAAGCTTAAAACATGTCTAAATCACAAAACCTCAAACTTTCTGTTTTGGTTCGATTTTGAAAGCAACCATATTATGTTTTATAAAGATAGTACATCTCATAAGGATTCCAAAATGATAAGAAACTCGAAAAACGGATTAATAACGAAGAAGATACACTAGTTACGAGTTTACGACGCTAAATACTTTATAAAACAAATTTTATAAAAAGTTACTATTCATGGCAGAAACTTATACTTTGTAAACATCAATAATATGATAAAACTTTCAATTATGAGAACGTGTTCGAAAGAATCGCTAAAAACGGAGCTATAACGAATAAGATACGACTAAAACGGGTTTTACGTTAATTAAAAGTATAAAAATGATTTTATAGCTGTTATGAACAGTAAAACACTATTCATCACAGAATCTCAAAAACCTAAAAATGTGATTTTATGATCACTCGTCTTAATACGAAAGCGTGGGCATAAGAAACGCGAGAAACGGGCTTAAAACGACAAAGTTATGTCATTTTTGCTAAAGGCGTAATTATAAACGTTTTTACTTTATAAATACGATTTCACGTAAACGATTAGATGGTGATATAGCTATATAGATTATATATGTTATTAGTTATCGAAGTGCTATATTACTAGGGAATTTCATAATGAGGCTTCTTCGGATGGCGTATTGACGAGTTGTTGGATTTATGATTTAAAGTGTCCTAACTCCTCGTACGTCATGTCATGACCTCTTAAATTATGATAGCCCGAACGATAGTACGATGATAACTATATAGGATTATATACAGTTGTTGTTAGACAACGTACTTGAATACTGATTCGACCTATATTAACTAGGTTGCATTCGGGCGTTAGCGTGACGCGTTTTTACTTGGGATATTTTGTTATCAGTTTACTCACTCAAGGTGAGTTCATAGCCCCATGTTTTACAATTATTAAATTACAAGTTTTTGGGGTGAGAAACATATGCATGTTTTACAAATTGGACGCAAGTGTACATTTTATCATGATTACGTGTTGCCTAAGTAGCGATAACCCACTATGCCCATGAATCATGAACTGTCAATTACTGGAATGTGAGCGCGAATGATTATAGATAGATCTATTTGGGATTGACCTCCCCGTTCGGGTGACTAGCTATCACTGGAAACGAACGTATATCATGTCGGATACTGGATGTTACGGGTTGAACATCATCACGGGCAATGTAGGCAATATTTATATATTGTATTCAATTATGTCGAGCTTCGGTGTCATGAGCTTAGGAGTAAATAGTCCTCTGGAAATGATAATATATATCCAAGCACGGCAAATGAATCACACCGTCAAATACCTAAGTAAATACGGCCAGTTTTAGTCTATAAGTTTAGGCTAAAGACTCAATGTATAAACTACAATAATTTACTAGTTTATATATACCGTTATCACTTGTGTGGTGGTGCACATGTTTTATGTATTTATATTCACTTGATGGCTCTTGGGAAGGTATACGATTTCACACATTCTTGTACACGTATAAATGTTATTAATAAATATTCGTATTTATTAAATCGTAGGTTTACTTGTATAATATCCGAATACAATTCGTCCGGTTCGCTAAGTGTTTATAAAATCACTTTTGTTTATAAAATACCCTTAAGTTTTCTATAATTACAAAACAGCCCTTGTGTTTAGGTAATATATAATATTTACATTTTAAACCCTTAGGTTTTCATAATTACACTTTTAGTCCTCCAACTTTACAAAATTATACTTTTGGTCCTTATATGTTTATAACAGCCCTTTTAAGTTTTAGAATGTCTAAAACAGTCCCTAGACCTTTCTAAAACAGTTTTTGTCAGTTTTAACCCTTGAGTTTATAAATTGACACTTTTAGTCCCTTAACTTGTAAAAATCGCATTTTAACTCCAATTAAGTTCTAACAAGTGGCATTATGTTTCATTAAGTTCCAATAAGTCATATAAGCTGTTGTCAGCCCATAAATAAGCTCGGATGAGCTTATTTTGGCTTATTGAGCTTATTGGGCCTTATTGGACCCGTTAAGGTCCAATAAGCCATTTAAAGGTCCAATTTGGATTTTAAAAGCACAAAAGCCTTCATTAAGCTTATTTAGGATTAATGAAACTGTTGAGCTTATTAATAAGCTCGGATGAGCTTATTTGGGGTTATTGGGCCCGTTGGCCCAATTAACTTGACCCGTAATGTTCATAAAAGGCCCATTAGGGTTTCTTACCTTGTTTAACTTATTTTTCTAGCTTCAATAAGTACTTCTAAGTCGTATAAGCTATTTTTAAGTTTCAGCTTATCCCATAAGCTTTTAAGCCTCGGAAATGGGCTTTTAGGCCCATTAAGCTCTCGGCAAGGGTTTTAGGAGTATGGGCTTATCCATCATAGGTCCAATAGCATGTTATGCTTCCAATAAGTCCATAAGCTCTGCCACAGCTTATCAATAAGCTGTTGGTCAACTGTTTGGGCCAGTAGGCTCATTAAGGCTTCAGTGTTGGGTCACTTGGCCCATTAAGCCATACCTAGGGTTTTTAGTCCATCAATTTCATATTAAGCACTCGTTAAGCTCCCTTTAACGTGTCCTAGAAACCCAACAAGTTAACACCCGTTTTATATGGGTCTTGTACCTATGTCGTGGCTCAACAAGCTTGTATGAGCTCGTCTTCCATGAAGACGTGGCTAGGGTTTCATCAAGCTATTTCAACAATGTTCTAAACCAACCCTAACTCATATATACTATAGTGTACAAGTCCCTTATAGAGCAAAACGATTTGTATGTATATAATATACGTGACATGTATATGATTTCGTTCCCAAAACATGTTACCAAGCTCTCGGCTTATTGTTTACGTATGCATGAAATGTTTAACCACCAAAGCTTATTCCATATCTCCTTATTTAGTGCCTTATGGCGTCAAGGTTTCACCACACAAGTCATACACGTCAAATTAACTAGACGTGTACATGGGTTGTGCCATGCTAGGCACGACCCATGTCTAGCTTATAACCATGAGTTATACGTGTCTTATACATATGAAACATAAGCTTAGACGAGAACATAGGCTAAGGAACTTACAAAGGGTCCTAGCTTCTTGAATGAAGTGTGTCGTGAAGATTGTGAGATCAACCCGAATGTATGACCCAATTCCTAGCTTAAACCCGTAAACTTCCTTGCTTCGTCACTTGTGGTGTGGTTTGGTTCGGTTTATTGTGTGCCGAATAAGAAAGGAGTAAGCAACTTTGTTCTTTGACTTAGAGAGAGTTTAGGAGTTTAGAAAGTGTGTAAGTAACAATGTGAGTGAGTATTTATAGGCACATGAGCTAGTTAGATTTCTCTAACCCCTAACTAAACCAAACGAGCCCTAGTTAGTGGTTTTTGAGGGTTCTTAGTTAGCTACACATTGTATTTGCTAAACCACTCAAGTACATTCCTTAATTACTCAATATTTGTACAAGATTTCCTAAGATCATGGAAATCTTGTGATTTGTGTGTGTGCTTAGCCTTTAGCCGCGGGCAAACAAGAGGGAAAGAGCCAAAATGATTATTAACTGTAATAGATTATTTAAAGACCACTAGTACATGTTTTAATTAAACATGTGTTGTACATGTACTTAGGGATCATTAGGAAGATTTCTAGTTGTTTTAGGGGGAGGACATGTAGTTTAAGGAGGGAAGATTAGGATTTTGAAATCTAATGTAAGATTACATAAGGTACAATCCTTAATTAGGAGATCATGGTACATGATTCATGTTATATCCAATGGTTCATGGCTTTTGTTTACCCAAGGCTGGCTATATGGCTTATTAACACAAGAATTGGATAATTTTTTTGTTTAAGGATTAAAAGTGGGTATTGGTTTGAGTCTAGGCAAGTCTAGGTATTTCTGGGGTATGTCCAAATGTATTTTATTGCGAAACGTAACACTTTTGCGTGACCAATAAAAATAAGATATGAAAAGTTAATAATTATCTTTTTAATAGCTATTATTACTTGGTTGATGTAAACCTTAATTTATTTGATGACCGTTTACATTAAATGATTATTTCTGGTCTATGCGATTTAGCTTAAAAGTTAATTTAAAAGTAAACGCGTATCGGACCAAATTAAATAGTAACGAATAATATGAGTCGTAAAATGACCTGAAATTGAGAAATGTTACAGTCTCTACCCATTAAAAGAGCTTTGTCCTCAAAGCTTAAGACCTTGTAGTAGATGACGAAGCCCGGTTTGTGAAGAGTTGTGGGTATTTATGTTTGAACGAATCTTCACGTTCCCAAGTAAACTCAGGACCTCTCCTAGAGTTCTAGCAAAACTTAACCAATGGTATTCGGCTTCGCTTCAATAGTTTGATCTCTCGTTCTATTATTTCAACGGGCTCTTCCACAACCTGTAGCTTATCGTCAACGTGAATTCCTTCTAACGGCATGACTAATGGTTAGTCAGCGTAACATTTCTTCAGGGTTTTGCAGATTCGGGTGGTTTTAAGGGGTAGGGTCCTCAAATACTCATTCCAATTGTTTTTTTTTAGTAAATTTTATTGCGGAAAACGTTTTTAAACCTTTTACGTGACAATATAAAAAATAAAACTACTCAAAAGTTAATAATTATATTCTTAATAATTATTTATTACTTCTGGATTGATGTACACCTTATTTATTTGCAATGATCGTTTACATTTTATACGATTTATTTCTAGTTCTACACGGATTTAGTTTTAAAAGGTTTAATGTTATAAAGTAAACGGCGCTGCGCATCAGACCAAAATAATAGTTGACAAAATAATAGGAGTCGTCTTAGTAGAGATGACCAGAATATTGAGAAATGGTTACTGTCTCCACCCATTAAAAGAGCTTTGTCCCTCAAAGTTTAGAACCTTGTATGTGGATGAGTAGCCCGATTTGTGAAAAGTTGAAGGGTATTTTTGTCCAATTACCCCCCCCCCCCCCCCTCCCCCCTCCCCCCATTCCCCACAACACCCCCCCCCCCCCTTCCCTTACCCTCTTGACCACACGCAAAACCTCATTCTTCATATTCACCGTTCCCCACCCGCGTGAAATACTCAGAGTAGAGGACCTCATCCTTAGAGTTCAGTAAAACCTCAAGTGATATTGTTTTGTTTTATTAACTTACTTTTAACACTGGTTATCCGGCTTCGTACTTCAATTGGTTAATCTCTCGTTCCTGATTTCAACGGGATTCCTCCACAAAACTAGAGCTTATCGTAAAATGTGAATTCCTTCTAAACAGGCTGCGAATGACTAGTGGTTCGTTTTATTTGGCAGCGTAAACATTTTTCAGATTAGACACATTGGAAAGTGTGATGAACTACTACTCAACTCTTGGGGAAGTTCCGCTTTGTAGGCTTTCTCAACTTTGGCTATCACCCTGAAAGGTCTGACGCTATCTTGGATCAGCTTGCCCGTTATACCGAAATCGTATAACCCCTTTCGAAGTGTGAGACCTTTTATCATAATTATACCCTAATTTCCAACTCCATCGGCTTTCGGTTTTCGATCAGCGTAGCTCTTTTGTCGATCTGAGCTGCTTGCCATCTCTTCTTGATCCAGGCACCATCTTTCCGTTGTCCTCTTGTTTTATTCATGGACCAGTCAGTTGAGCTTTTTCTAACTTCGGCCCAGCACACGGTGATCGACATTTTCGACCATACAGTGCCTCATAAGGTAATGCGGCTTGATGTTCTTTAGGTGATAACTGTTGTTGTATGAAAACTCGGCCAATGGCAAATGCTTTACCCAGCCTTTTCTAAAGTCAATCACGCAAGCACGTAGCATGTCCTCGAGAGTTTGAATAGTCTTCTCGCTCTGGCCGTCAGTTTCTGGATGATACGCAGTGCTCATACTTATATCTGTACCCAAAGCTTTTTGAAATGATTTCCAAAAATTGGATGTGAATCTCCCATCATGATCATAGATAATCGAAGCAGGTATCGCGTGTCTTGCTACTATCATATTCAAGTATAACATTGCCAACTTATCTAATGGATCATTCTCCCGTATTGGCAAGAAGTGAGCAGATTTTGTTAGTCGATCTTAATCACCCAGATGTGTCAAAACCTTGTGATGGACTTAGGAAGCCTTGTGATAAAATCTCATTATTGATATTATCCCATATCCACTCGGGTATTTTGGTTGTATAACAGGTCCCCCTGATGGCCCTTTGGTGTTTCGGCCTAGCCCCCTTGCTCACGTAAGCTCTTGCTTGCTGGAACATCGTTCCCCTTGACCTTTAGGTTCCACAACTCAATTTCTAATTTCTTGATTTCACCCTGTGGATAATACTTGTATGTCATCTTTTTCTTGAGTACTTCCCAAATCATTGCATATGCCTCAGGACCTAAGGTTCTTATCTGACCATTCCACCAAGTCAAAGCAGCACCTAACAGAGTGCAGGTGGCAAACTTTACCTGATTCTCAATAGCACAACCACTAATATTGAAAAATGACTCCATCTTTTCACCGAGTCAAACCGACCACGCCTTCAGTCCCCTTGAAGTTCAAAGGTTGACACTTCATGAAGTCAGCGTAAAAAAAGGGCGCGCAGTTTGCACATTCCTTCGGTTATCCCCGTATGAACTGTGGCTTCCATCTCCATTGGTGGAGTTTCACAGAAGGGCTTGATCAATCATAGCTTGGATGGATTCTGGAGTCATGTTGTTTGGGTTGGTGTTGTTAGGAGTAGTATTCGGTCCTCGTCTTGTCGCATGTGCCATGATTCGTCTATAACACAAGAGACAAAACGTGAGGTCATAATTATGACATAATATAATAATGTATAGATGAGATAACAACACAAGAGAGGTATATAGTACAACATAACACATCTATTTCATTCATAACTTTGAAAATTTTACATGAAATAGTTGTCTGATTACACAAAATACAATACAAAAGATCTAAGGCTATGATAGCGGGGAAAACCCCTAATACTTAACATGCATGTACAATGACCTAGCAAGATAAGATAACATAAATCACTAGACGTGACTGTCTACATCCCCTGAAGCATCCTAGTGATCTAGAATCCTAGCATCTGGTGCTGGCTGTCTAGCTCTCCGCTGTCCTCGTAGTGCTAGCAACTCGGTCTGCATGTCGCCCATCTCTCGCCTTATGTCTCTCATCACACAGAGAGTCTCTACCATCTGTGCTTGACTCCTACAGTCAGTCTCTCGAAGCGCTGCTATCTCAGCCTGCTGCATTTGAAAGCGAGTCTCATGTACCTGATGTTGTGTCTGAATGAGAGTACCCTGCAACTGTAGTTATGTCTGATGTGCCTGGAGATGGGTCTTGTGTGCATACACATGATCACGGTGGGTCTGAAGCTCCTGATGGGTCGCCTGACTCAATCCTATTGAATGAGGCCAAGCCTCTCAGGAAGCATAGGCCTCCTCCTCCACCATCTATATTGTCTTCTAGAGAGTCATCCTATCCCCCATAAGTATGTCGACCCGCTGCGATTCCATATCGACTCGTTGTGATATACGAGACCTGCTATCCTGAGCATCCTCTAGTAAGGCATACAAGTCCTGTGTATCATGCTCATGGAGCTCAGTAAGCTCTGTGGCCCTAGTATTGACCTCTTCCACGGTCATAGGTGCTATCTCAGGAACTACCTCTGTTGGATCTACCCAAGTATCCCTAATGCCGAACCCAACATCTCTAATCCCATGTCGCCTCTCTTCAGCATCTACTGTGCTGACAAACCCATAATCTATCCCCTGACCTCTGGTAGGTCTAGCAGTAGAACTCTCCTCGATCTCATATCTAGAGCCTAGAGTGGAACACAACCTTTTGCGAGGTGGTTGCTCGGACTCAAGAATATCATCCCTACGGTCAACAGGTGGTGGTATGTATAGAGATGGTGGTAGTAGTGGTAGTGGAGGTGATGGTAATACGATAGTAACTGCGTCAATAAGGGCTTGAGTGGATGTTATCCTGAGTGTCTGGATTTGGGTTGGACACCCAGATGATAGTAGTAATGGTGATGGCACAGGTGGTGGTGGTGAATGTGCAGGTGGGGCCATGCACCTAACAAGGCGCTCTCCTGCAGAGGGTGGTAATAGTGAGATAGATGGTGATGGTGATGGAGTAGTCATGGCCAGAAGTCTCTCGACCTCTGCCTCTGGTGGAAGGGATATGGAAGTCTAAGGCCGGACGGAAATCCTAGCCACAATAGTAATGTCAGTGGAGGGTGGTGGTATAACAAGCTATGTTCCCTCGGGTGGGGAAACAGGCTCATCAGTAGGTACAACAACAGCAGAGTCGGCCGAAGCTAAGTGCTCCTCCTCCTCATCCTCGTCCTCAGCCTCATCCTCATCATTGGCGTCATCCCTAGATGAATTGCCGTCATCATCATCTTCCTCGTCCATAGGATAGTCAACCGGACCATCCTCTGTCTCATCATCCTCGTACTCCTCTGGATCCTCCTCAGGATCCGACTCAGTAACATATCCGGGTGACTCAGCAGTAGGTAAATCAACAGGAGGTAATGACTGCTCCTCAGCTGGAAACTCATGCTCTTCCTCTAAAGGTATATACTCAGGGTATATAGGCTCTGGCACGTAGTCAGGATCATGTGCATGTATCAGCATAGGCTCACGCTCATCCTCGTCCTGAGGAACTGGCGGTGTCTGTGGATCCTCTGGGCCTGGTATGTAATCTGGTGACGGTGGGGCTACTGGCTGTATAGGGAGTCCGTCGTATCCTAATACGATGACCCGTGGAATGCCTCCCTCAGATACCTCCTCATCATCGGCTCCTCAGAAGGCTTTTTCGGGCTCAGAGTCGGTGTAGACGAAAGTGTAGGTAACCGCAGATGATGCAGAAGACATGACTACTGCAAACAACAAAAATAGCTTATATAAGTATTACTTATAAAAGAGATCGGTATGGTATGTCTATAAGCTTTAATTATAAGAGTGGTCTCTATGTTATATCTATAAGACTCTTATAGTACTATACGTAATATAATTTATATACACGTATGTTAATCATGTAAGCATTTAGTAATTACTAATGCTAAAACAATATGTATCATGTAAGCATATATCCTAGATGAAAACAAGTAATGTATGTATATCCCGTGCAAATCCCATTTGAAAAAACAGCGTTTGAAAATGGTTATAGTCCAGACAAAAACTTTTGACCTGGTTCTCTATAACCTTGGCTCTAGATACCAATCTGTAACACCCCCAAATCTGGGTAGCAGCGGAATATAATGTATATTCGAGGGCGTTACTTCATAGATCAATAACACAAGATATGAGAACGACCACTAAACGTGTCGTTTGAAAAAGATACATTGGATTAACAAAATACTTGTTTGTTACATAAGTTCATGGCTTCAAATTGTTCAACAGTATAAATAAAGATTTCGGTTTATAACAATTGTCCCCAAAATGTAATAAGACCCCAAATCTTTAATATGACTCTTCAATTATTGACTTCCAATGTATCACTGCACCTCGTGCCTTATTGACCTGAGAAAACATGCTTAAAACGTCAACATAAAGTTGGTGAATTCATAGATTTATGTAAATCAATAATAGGACCGCAAGATTTTCAAATGTATGACTAAGCAACAAACGCAAACATCATAAAAAGTAACATCATTTTCCTAAGCTCATGACATTGAAGCTCGACATGTATGAATGCAATAAATTGCCAATAAATGCCCGTGAATGATGTTCTAACCCGCAACATCCCAATCTGACATGGTATACGTTTGTTGTCCGGCACCCCGGCACAGTGAGCGCTACTCACCTAAACGGGGATGTCAATCCTAAATAGATCTATTTATAACACTCGCGCTCACAACCTAGTGATTGACAGTTCATGATAAAGGGCTTAGTGGGTTATTGCTACTTAGGCAAACACATGATCATAGTATAAAATGTACACTTGCGTCCAATTTGTAAAACAAAACATGTTCTCACCCCAAAGATGAAAATCATTTAAATAATTGTAAAACATGGGGCTATGAACTCACCTTAGTAAATAGTCCTCTGGAAATGATAATATATATCCAAGCACGGCAAATGAATCACATCCTCAAATACCTAAGTAAATACGGCCAGTCTTAGTCTATAAGTTTAGGCTAAAGACTCAATGTATAAACTATAATAATTTACTAGTTTATATATACCGTTATCACTTGTGTGGTGGTGCACATGTTTTATGTATTTATATTCACTTGATGGCTCTTGGGAAGGTATACGATTTCACACATTCTTGTACACGTATAAATGTTATTAATAAATATTCGTATTTATTAAATCGTAGGTTTACTTGTATAATATCCGAATACAATTCGTCCGGTTCGCTAAGTGTTTATAAAATCACTTTTGTTTATAAAATACCCTTAAGTTTTCTATAATTACAAAACAGCCCTTGTGTTTAGGTAATATATAATATTTACATTTTAAACCCTTAGGTTTCCATAATTACACTTTTAGTCCTCCAACTTTACAAAATTATACTTTTGGTCCTTATATGTTTATAACAGCCCTTTTAAGTTTCAGAATGTCTAAAACAGTCCCTAGACCTTTCTAAAACAGTTTTTGTCAGTTTTAACCCTTGAGTTTATAAATTGACACTTTTAGTCCCTTAACTTGTAAAAATCGCATTTTAACTCCAATTAAGTTCTAACAAGTGGCATTATGTTTCATTAAGTTCCAATAAGTCATATAAGCTGTTGTCAGCCCATAAATAAGCTCGGATGAGCTTATTTTGGCTTATTGAGCTTATTGGGCCTTATTGGACCCGTTAAGGTCCAATAAGCCATTTAAAGGTCCAATTTTTGGTTATTTATGAGAAGACCTGAAAAGACGCTTCATTTAGACTTAATTTAAGAATTAATGAAATGTGTGTTGAGCTTATTAATAAGCTCAGATGAGCTTATTTGGGGTTATTTGGCCCGTTGGCCCAATTAACTTGACCTGTAATGTTCATGTTATAGGGCGCCGCATTGGGTTTTTACTTTTTAACTTATTTTCATAGCTTCAATAAGTACTTCTAAGTCGTATAAGCTATTTTTAAGTTTCAGCTTATCCCATAAGCTTTTAAGCCTTGTAATGGCTTTTAGGCCATTAAGCTCTCGACAAGGGTTTTAGGAGTTGGGCTTATCCATAAATAGGTCCATAGGCATGTTATGCTTCCAATAAGTCCATAAGCCTGCCACAGCTTATTAATAAAGCTATTGGTCAACTGTTTGGGCCAGTAGGCTCATTAAGGCTTTTAGTGCTGGGTTCACTTGGCCCATTAGCCATAACTGGGTTTTTGTCCTTTGATTTCATATTAAGCACTCGTTTAAGCTCCCTTTAAGTGTACTTGTTAAACCCAATAGTTAACACCCATTTTTTTATGGGTCTTGTACCCATGGCTGGCTCAACAAGCTTCTAACAAGCTTGTATGAGCTCGTCTTCCATGAAGACGTGGCTAGGGTTTCATCAAGCCATTTCAACAATGTTCTAAACCAACCCTAACTCATATATACTATAGTGTACAAGTCCCTTATAGAGCAAAACGATTTGTATGGATATAATATACGTGACATGTATATGATTTCGCTCCCAAAACACGTTACAAAGCTCTCGGCTTATTGTTTTACGTATGCATGAAATGTTTAACCACCAAAGCTTATTCCATATCTCCTTATTTAGTGCCTCATGGTTTCAAGGTTTCACCACACAAGTCATACACGTCAAATTAACTAGATGTGTACATGGGTTGTGCCATGCTAGGCACGACCCATGTCTAGCTTATAACCATGAGTTATACGTGTCTTATACATATGAAACATAAGCTTAGACGAGAACATAGGCTAAGGAACTTACAAAGGGTCCTAGCTTCTTGAATGAAGTGTCGTGTAGATAACCCAACACGTTTATATTCACACGCGTATAACCCTAAGCTCCAAGGCTTGTATACCTAAATCCTTAGCCCGTGTTTCCCTCTTCACACCCTTATACTCGATCTTAAATGCACTTTGTGTCCTTGAAATTGAAATGTGGGTGGTGTATGGTTTGGTTTTGATGTAAGCCGAATAAGGTAGGGAGAAATGAAGAGGTTTATCTTAGTGAGAGAGTTTGAGAGTTTAGAAAATGTATTAAGTGTACAAGTGAGTGGTATTTATAAATAAATGAAGCTAGTTAGCTTTCCTTGATCCTTAACCAAACCAAACGAGCCTAGAGCGGTCGTTTATGATGGTTTTAGTTGCTTACACATGGTTTTAGCCATACCACTAAGTACATGTT
>BQNB010093857.1:3409-26262 GCA_026074375.1 Tanacetum coccineum
GACCACGACTCCTAGACTCGGGGGACATGATGACGTATAGTATGGTCCGACCCGGCCCCACAAACTATTATGGGTTAATTGGTTATTCATCATACGGGCCGCGACTAATGGGTCACAGCCACAGACATTTGTTTAAGCCGCGGCTGGAAGAGTGGGGTGTTCGGCATGGTTCTTTTACATAAGCGTCTCCAGGCGCTATTTTAGGAAGAGATAACCTAGTCAAATAAGGGATATGCTCTTATTATTTGAATAAGCTACGGATAAGGTCTAAGTCCAGTTATCTCGGCCGGATCTTGGGCCGAAAGATATGGAAACCTTACGGGGTACGTGACCTATAAAAGGAAGACAATTGTTAGCAACTCAGGTATCGCAACAAACCCTAATACACTCAATTACTCTCTAAAACATATACTTACTCTCACGCCAGAGTCTAATAATGGGATCCGCTCCCACGATAAGGTTAACGGTGTTTACTCTCCTTGTGCAGGGTTCTCGATAAATTCACTTGGTACAAGAATAAGGTGTTCCAGACCCGAATAATAGCTTATTCAGGCCAAATTCAGACCCACCCGACTTTTGTATCAACAAGTTGATGACGTATAGTGTGGACCGTCCCAGCCCACTTATACTATTATGGGTTACTTGTGAGTGGGCCTTAACGGTAAATGGAAGAAGTAATGGGCTTTGGCCGTAGCAGACACATGGATCATTTCTGGTCAACGGACAGGTCGCGATTGGGCCTACGGGTCAAAAGGAAGACACCTTTGGACAAAGCATAAGTCTAGCACAACATAGCCAAGAGCTATATCATACTAGACTGGGGGACTTGTAGATGTATAGTCTGGAATAGGCCGGTACTAGTTGGTAAAAAAAAATTGGGTCAGGACCCATGCCGATGGTAAGACGGCACACATCCGACCCTAACCCTAATCCCATACACTATTATATAAGGTTGGATCCTACTATTTCAATCACAATTAAAACGTTATCTTTAACCTACTATTTTTCTCTATGCTTATACTCATACTGGATCCCTGATCATACACATACTGACTTGATCGTCGAAGGGTGGATCCCGGGGCTCCGGCCCCGGGTCCCCTTCTAACCGGTTCGTCTTTGTTGGCAGCACTATTCAAGGCTCGAGAAGACGACGAACGGCCCAAGGAGAGTCGTCAAGACCAGCCCGACCAAAATTATGCATCAACAAGTTGGCGCCATCCGTGAGACCGCTACTAAATGCTGTCCTACCTGGTCAACCATCACGGTGGATGATCTCCCCCAGTACGAGGGAATCTATTATGATGTTTGACGCAAGATTGGGATTCAGATACATGGTTCTCGGACCCCGAGCCCACTTTCTTCTCAAATAATTGCTCATCTCGTGAACAAACAATACTGTGTGTTTTAAAAAAAGAGACCTGTAAGTTCTTTTTCGCTTCAGTTTCTAGCTTTATTCTTTTGACTACCATGCAACGTGGATATTGGATGAATTTATATGCATAGATTTTGAGAAAACAAAAACACTTGTCTTAACACCAGTATTCCTTTCTAAGATGCATGCTAGCTTACTCATGAAGTGGTAAATAAAATATAAACAAAAAGATTCCACTCAAGAATAGATATATAACAACTGCCTACTATTGTAGATATGATATAAGAGTAGACTTGTCACAACCACTTGTCCTCAAAACATGGAAAAACTTTATGTGCTATATTTTACATATCTTTTTAAATTGGTAACAAGATATTACCAATATCTTTTTAAATTGGTAAAAAGATATTACCAATATCTTTTTAAATTGATAACAAGATATTACTAATATCTTTTTAATTTGGTAACAAGATATATTACCAATATTTTTTAATTTGATAAAAAGATTTTATCCATATCTTTTTCCTTATTTTCAATTATCTCTTACTTGTAAATATTATTATGCAAATACCCGGCCACGGAAGTACGTCTTCCGTCGGCCGTAAGTCGAATGCCATATTCGCATTACCCGGCCACGGAAGTAGGTCTTCCGTCGACCGTAAGTCGAATGCCATATTCGCATTACCCGGCCACGGAAGTACGTCTTCCGTCGGCCGTAAGTCGAATGCCATATTCGCATTACCCGGCCACGGAAGTACGTCTTCCGTCGGCCGTAAGTCGAATGCCATATTCGCATTACCCGGCCACGGATGTACGTCTTCCGTCGGCCTTTATTATACGGGGTCCGCCTTTATCATATGGCGGCGTATGGATGGAAAGTGCGAACGTCTCCGCGACGTTAAGAGTAGTCATTTTAGTCTAGTAACTGCGGCTACGACCACACTTACTAGACCGGGGGGACATGATGACGTATAGTGCGTATAGTCTGGAATGAGTTAGACCCAATGGGCCGAACCCGATAAAAGGGTGGCCCACATCCTACGTAACCCTAATCCATACACTATATATACAAGGGTAGGATTATCCTACCTAGAGATACTTACACGAGTTATTCTCTACCACCTCTTTACTATATGCTTATACTATTCTGACTTGACCGTCGGAGGGTGGATCCCAGGGCTCCGGCCTCGGGTCGTCAGGACTCTGGCCCGACCAAATTATGCATCAACAATCATCTTACTGTGCTTACAAAGTCATTTATAAGTCGGCGGAGAAAAAAAGTTAAGGTGACAAAAAAAATTGAATCGATGTAGGTCACTAATGTGCCTAACTTAAGATACTCATAATCCCACGTGTCTAAAAACTACTTGAAAAATAAAAGGTTTGATCGGTCAGAGATCACAATTATTTTTGTCTAATAAGGTGTAGTTTAATTTTCGTAAACAAATTTTAGCATTTTTAAATTTTAAAGTGTATTGTTTTTATCACACGATACGTGTTTGTAAACGAGAATAATTAGTGTGGAAATATATATCTCTCTAGAAGGGAAGAAAACAAAAAGTAGCAAACAAATGTCGTCACGTACAAGCAAACGTCTTAAAAACCTTATCATCAACACAAAAATAAAAATAAAAATAATAAAGAGTAAATTGTAAAAACAGTCCTTATAGTTTCGTTAAATTGCAGGTCTAGTCATAGACTTTTCAAAAGTGCAGATAATGTCCTTGTAAAAACCTTTGAGTTGCTTTTTAGTCCTTGTCAAAACTTAACTCGCTAAAATACCTTTTGTTTTTGGCAGTTTTTTTTTGGTAAAGGGTTTTACTCCGGTAAATATATTCACACCAAAAAATCGTTAAGTATAAAGGAACATGACTGAGTGCCATATTAACCTAAACGCACAATACTTGCGTAATCTACTTCATGGATTGACAAGGCAATAGCCATGGATTAACGTACGGTTGGCAATTTATGACCCGACTTGAACCGACAAATTTAAAACATTTTCAGGTTGAGTCTAAATAGATTTCGTGTCAACCCATCTAACCCGTTTATTAAACAGGTCATGTTTGGGTTTGGAATAAGTTAAATGGGTCGACCCGTCAACTCCTTTAAGATTTTCTTCTTAAATTAAAAATTATATAGTAGTATTATACGGGTTAAATGGGTGGACCCACAAACCTGTTTAAACCGTATAATATGCCAATTTTTCCGGATAAATCGAGTTAAATAGGTCAACCCGAAAACTATCTAACCTATTCAATTCGTGTACCTATAATTACACCAGCCCATGTATATATACGAATTAGATAGGTCGTGTTAGGGTTACGCATAAACGGGTTAGAGTTGACATAGTTGACCCGATTATTTAAACAAGTTGGGTTTCTGACCTGCCAACCTGAACCCGACTCGAATTGTCATTGTAAACACGAGGGCAACCCAAGATTCCTTAGAGCACTAGGTATCATTGTGCCGTCCCGCTGGTGCTGTCGTGCAAAGTGCTGCCACATCAACATTTTCCCAATAACACCAAAATCCACCACAATACCAAAACACCAAAACACCCATCCCTCATATCAAGTGGTGCCGTCATACAAAACGTGTTGCCATCGTGTTTGAAAAAAGAGGAAAAATAAAAAATCTACCGGACCATTCGAATGCCAACGACATCGCCAACCCCGAAGGTGCGACCTTCTGTGTCGTTATGGTGCCGTCTCATCAGCTGGTCTCGGATGACGCGAGGGAACAACCAAGATAGCCACCGCTCTCACAAAGATGACCGGTGCATTTTCAAAAAAGGTAGAGACTAAACCTCCAATTTGGCTAAACCAAAAGTACTTGTTTTGCAATTTACCCAAAAAGAAAAAAATAAAGTAAAGAAGTGGGTGATGCTAACCTAAACCAGCGGCGCATATACAACTCATAACCCTCATCCTACGCACCCATACCTAACCTCATCATCTCATCCCGCTATATAATGACATCACCCCCTTCAATCAAACTCACACAAATTAAGTTTCTAGAGAGAGAAACAAATACTAATCTCTTTTAGAGAGAGAAACAATACAATACAAAAAGTACCAATTTTTAGGGTTTCTTGCTCATCAATCACATCATCAGCCCAATTTTCCCCAAATTTGCAGATCTAATTACGTACAATCGGTTATAGATCTGATAGATCTAATTGAAACCCTAATTTTGCCCTAATTTGTTTTCCCCCAAAATTTCCCCCAAATTGAAGGGTTTAACCGATCAATCAATCAATCCAGATTTAATATACACAGTACCGATCAATCGTCATCCACAGATCTAATAGCCCTAATTGAAAACCCTAATTTTTTTTTTATGATTTGGTTAAGTTGAGACATGTAATAGATGAACTGAATTGAATAACCTGAAGACCAAGGTGAAAAGAGACAATTTTTTTTTTTATAATTTTTATAAAAAAGTTTGGATTTTTAGTAAAAAAAGGTGAGATATTTTTTGAGTATAAAAAATGTATAAATCATCAAAGGTGGTGGTATATGATGGAGAAAAATTAGTTGGTGAAGTAGAAGTGTATTTTAACCCAAATCTTGGTGAAGTGAATGTTATTAGAGACAAAATCATCAAGGGTGATAAAATAAGGATTAGTTACTATACAACTCCAAGTGAAAGATGTTCACCACTTGCAGTTCTTCATACTTTAACTTCATCTTCAAGTTCAAATTCAAGTGGTGTTTGCTTCAAACTGGAATCCAACAACACGAATGCGCATCTTGTTCACTTGCATACTACTTGTCTCACGGAGAATAAGGTATAAAAATTTGCCTTAATTGTTCAAAACAATAATTAAGATGTTGTTGTAAGGACTTTTGCAGGACAAAGATAAGATAAGAGACTTTTAAGCAAACCCAGAATTAAAAACTAGAAATTTATTAAATTTTGGACTGACCCTTTATGTCACTTAGGAGGAATTTTTTATAAAGGTTACAAACTGAAATTGGAACTTATTAATTTGTTGTTATCAAGACTTTTGCAGGACAAAGATGACATGACACCTTTAAACTACATACAAATTTATTACACTTGATCAATTTTGGACTGACCCTTTATGTTACTTAGGAAATTTTTGTTGTTCTTGATCGGACTAATACGTATCGATTTATATAAAGCAAGATAATGAATATTAGTTAATGAATTTTGGACTGTCTTTTTATGTTACTTAGGGAAATTATAAATTTATTCGGAGTAATTTTATAAATAAAAATTGGAACTTTATTAGACTTAATTTTGGACTGTATTTATGTTACTCAAGGATAACTTATGTTTAAGCTGTTAATCAAAGATTGATGACATTTATTATTTTGATCGGACTGACATGACTTTAGTGATATCTGGCTTTTGTTGTAATAAAACTGGACTCTTGACTGACGAGTTTACTTGGGTACCTAATTCTTTTTGGAATAAATTTAGTACTGAGGAATAAACCTAGACGATATTTGTTTATGAGACTATTGTATATTTTACTTCATCTTGTGGACTGAAAACTTGACGGACAATTTGTTTTCTTCGGATTAGTTTAACGAAACTATTAAATGGTTAACCAGAAACATTAGCTAGCTGCGTATATAGTTAATCGTTGAAGTAAGACATTCTAAAACTTATTAAACTCTTAACTGGTTTACGGGAAATGGTAGCTAGTCATATATATAGTTAAATGGTGAAGCTAGCCATGCTGAAACATTTAGAGTCCGAATGCTGTAAGAAAAGTACAGTTTTAATTTTTTGGCCTGGCTCTGCAAATTGGTTTTATCGAACTTGGTGATAGCAGCGTAGCACAACAATATGAATATCACAAGCAGGGTGTAATTACCTGTTTATTAAACCAGTCATTAATACGGAGTAGCAGTTTCACATTGACCTGTGCGCATTTATGTTTTTTCTGCACGTGCTCTGTGATTTTGTACATTTATTGTTCTGTCTTAACTTGTGCGTATCTTGAAATTTAATCGCGAGTGGGGATTAATGGTATCTTCTGCAATTAGTGATGTTTTGCGATTCTGTTTTTATCTTTTAATGTGTTATTAACTAAATGTTGACATTTACCGGGGAAACCCTTTACCCAAAATTATTAACTAAATGTCCTAATTTGCAGACTGCTGTTGCCTCACTTGGTGGTGAGGAGCTGCACTTGGTAGCCATGCGCTCTAGAAGAAACGGTTTGTTTCCGTGTTTTTGGGGATTTATAGTTCAACCTGGACTTTACGAATCATGCCTTGTCATGCTGAACCTTAGATGTCTTGGTATCGTATTTGATCTTGATGAGACACTGATAGTGGCTAATACTTTGAGATCATTTGAGGACAGAATTGAAGCGTTACATCGGAAAGTTAGCTGTGAGCTTGATCCACAGCGTCTTGCTGGTATGCTTTCTGAGATTAAGCGCTATCAAGATGATAGAAACTTATTGAAGCAATATGCGGAAAGTGATAAAGTCATTGACAACGGTAAGTTAATCAAGGCCCAATCCGAGGTTGTTCCAGCTTTGTCTGACAGTCATCAATCTTTTTCCCGCCCACTTATAAGATTACCGGAGAAAAACATTATCCTCACCCGCATCAACCCTACGGTACATGTCTACCTTTTATTAGATACACATGATCTTAATCTTATTAATTTAATTGATATAACATTTAAACCGTAATATTATTACAGATTCGTGATACAAGTGTTCTTGTGAGGTTGAGACCTAATTGGGAAGATCTTAGAAGCTACCTGATGGCAAGAGGACGGAAGCGTTTTGAGGTTTATGTTTGTACTATGGCTGAAAGAGATTATGCTTTGGAAATGTGGAGGCTTCTGGATCCGGATTCAAATTTAATAAGCATAAAAGAGTTATTGACCCGTGTAGTGTGTGTGAAATCTGGTTAGTAGTAACAACTTAGTCAATTACTATTTACCATACTTGCTTATACTAGTAACTTATGGTCTTACTTATTCCAATTTATCAGGGTTGAAGAAATCACTGTATAATGTTTTTCAAGATGGGAATTGCCATCCCAAAATGGCACTAGTTATTGATGATCGTTTGAAAGTGTGGGATGAGAGAGATCAACCTCGTGTTCATGTTGTTCCTGCTTTTGCTCCGTATTATGCTCCTCAAGCTGAAGTACTAATTACTCTCACCAATTCTGTTGTTTCCCTAATTTTATTTCTATAATTTAGAATGGATTTGTAACATCATTTCTTATCCTATTTATACTCATTTGTGTAAATTTGTGCTTTTAGACAACTTGCGAGGTGCCTATCCTTTGTTTTGCTAGAAATGTTGCTTGCAATGTTAGAGGTGGCTTTTTCAAGTAAGGAACATGCTTTAGTTTCAGAACTTGACATCTTCATTCATATACATGCACCCATGGCGTTCATTACTTGCATTTATACGTATTCTTACGTTTTGCCTATGAACAGGGACTTCGATGATAGCCTTCTGCAGCGAATTAATGAAGTTGCACATGAAGATGATATAAAAGATATTTTGCCTCCAGACGTGAGCAATTATTTGATATCAGAGGTCAGTGATTGTTAAAAGTCAAATTTTATCTATTCCTTTTTTATCTTTATTTATTATGGCTCTAAATTTATAGTATATTCTGCTTGCTGTCCAGGAAGATGCTTCTAATGTAAATGGGAGCAAAGAACTACATGGTTTTGATGGAATGGCAGATGCTGAAGTAGAAAGACGTTTAAAGGTAACTGTTTTTATTTTTAAATTATGATGTGACATGATAATATTTGCTCATAAATTCTTGAGCTAATTTCCTTAATATTTGTTAATCATACAGGAAGCTATAGCTTCTTCGACCATAACTCCAGTGATGCCTAAACCGGAACCGGTACTCCAAACAACTTTCCAGTACACTCCTGCACCTGCACCCGTACCAACACCCGCACCCGCACCCATGGCTATAGTCGCGCCTACAATCACGGGGCCAGCCGTCCAATACCCCAATAGGCAATTGCCACCTGTACTTGAACCACTACTTCAAGTCAAGCTTCAAGAAACAAGCGTGCATAGTTCTCCCGCGAGGGAAGAGGGTGAAGTACCAGAATCTGAGCTTGACCCTGATACAAGGAGGAGACTCCTCATTCTGCAACATGGTATGGACATGAGAGAACCACCTCAGATTCCCGTGAGACCTCCAATTCAGGTTACTGCTCCCCGAGTTGAGCCCAATCGAGGTGGTTGGTTTCCTCCTATGGGGGAAGAAATGGGTCCAAGACAATTGAACAGAGCAGGCGCACCAAAAGAGTTTCCTTTGCAATCTGAGCCTACACAGATTGAGAAAACACACCCACTTCGTGCACCACCAACCTTCGTGCAGAAGGTGGAAGCTTCTATAATGCCTGATAGAGTTCTTGAAACTCAGAGGCTTCCTAAGGAGGTAACTGATGTTGCTATTTCTATGCATTAGGCTAGCATATTATGTTTGTAGCTAGCACTTTCACTGAAAAGATGAATATTTACATATATATTTGCAGGTTTTAAGGGATGATAGGTTGAGGTTAGGCCAAACACAGCATGGTTACCCTTCGTTTTCTGGTAAGCTATATGAAAACCTTTGTCCTCCTATCTGCATTTGTGTTTTAGCAATGGGAATGTTCATCTTGGCATCCCTAAAGATTCTGGATCCTGTAAATAATAATTTGTTGGCTATTCGACTAGCAAATGCAATAACAAATGCATTAGAAAGCGGATATGAGTTTCTTATAATAGAATTTTGTTTTGAAGGGGAGGAAAGTTTCTTGGGCCAATCATCATCCAGCAACAGGGAGATGGACATTGAAGCTGGCGGCAATGACACTTATGCTGAATCACCTGCCGAATATCTACATTTTATTGCCTTTAAGTGTGGCACCAAGGTATGGGAACAACAAATACTTATTTATTAATGGTTTTTAAGAATCCATTGGGGTTGGGTGGCAAGATGGGTGGGCAGGGGTAATTGGTAAAAATGGTTCGGTGAAGTCCCGGATGCATGAGTTTTCGTCTATTGTGTAAACTCAAAAAAATAATAGTATCACACTAATAATCTAACTCGATGGATAAAATGATTTGAGAGGCTGACTACATCAACATTTGACTTAGATAGACTAGCTACCCATCCAACCCAACTGACCCGTTTAAGATGAAACTCAACCTACATCTATTTTTTATTAGCAAATTGGCTTGACTAAATCTATAAATGCCATTGACTGTAGTTTACTCAACTAAGTCACGCTTAGATGTTGTTCCGCCAACTCACTCTTTCTCTCTCTATATGTTTAGGCGGAGTTCAAGCCTGCTCTGGTCTCTAGTATTGAACTACGGTTCGCTTTTGAGGTATAAAAGTCTTATCAAGCTTCAGTTTGGTACTTATGAATCTCCGAGTGATTAAGTATGGGTCTAACAATCGGCCTTCATTAACAGGTTTGGTTTGCTGGAGAAAAAATCGGTGAAGGAAAGGGGAGGACTCGAAGAGAAGCTCAGCATCAGGCTGCTGAGGCGTCGCTTATGACCTTGGCTGGTAAATAAATTTGTTTTGCTTCTCACATATTGTTTAAAGAAAAATATTGGAAAAAGCTATTTTCTGATACTTTAATTGGAGGCTGCTTATGGTTACAGTAGTACGAATGGAGTAAAGAGCTTGTTTATGTTGCTTCTCACATACTCTTTTGTACTAAACCAAAATTGATTGAAAACAAGATTGTCTATCTGTTTCATATATCTTATATATTATGATGCTTATGAGGGATATATGTTAATTATGTCGCTGCAGACAAGTATTTAGCTCGTCCCAAGACTGGAGACGAGGGAAGGTTTATAAGTGATGGTAATTCTTTTGGACATCAGCCTATGTTGAGGGAAGAATCTATGGCATTTTCAAATGCATCAGGTCCTGCAAGGCCTCTAGATACAAAGGTCGATGTTTCCAGAAGAGGACCTATTGCCGCGCTTAATGAACTAGTAAGATCTCATTTTAGTTTCTATGCCACAATTGTTAGTGTTCTTGTAATTGATATCATGTACTCATATCTACTTATAATAATTCAGTGCATGATGGAGGGTTTACACATGACTTTTCAACAGCAAGCTCCAACTAACATGAGTCAAAGCAATGAATTATATGCGCAGGTAATTACTGTGTATTTTTAGAATTTTAAATGTTCAAATAACAGGGATTCATTTAGACAGACATTGCTCATAGAGTATATAACTATTCTATATTTATGTTTATGTTTATGCATTTTATTGATGCTTTCTGTCCCCATATACCCCGGTCTGGTGGAGTTGGGTGTTGTTGTTGTTGTCTTAATGCTTTCTGTCTTTCTGTCATGTTTCCAGGTTGAAATAGATGGGGAAGTGTGGGGTAAGGGAGTCGGGTTAACATGGGATGAAGCTAAGATGCAGGTACACGTTTGTTCTTTCCATTCTTATTTTCTTTTGTCACACATTCGGAAAATGGGGTCTCATATTCTTTTGTTTGGCTTCTCTTTAGGCTGCTGAAATTGCTTTTCTAAATTTGAAACAAAGGATGGGGCAATTCCCTCAAAAACGTCAACTTGATCCCAGGTCACTTCACTTTACAACTTGTCATCTTTTTGAAAAAATCAGCATCCTGATGACGCAATCTAACAATACATGCAATTCTTTTGTTTTATGGATCAACAGATCGTTTCAAGGAATGCCAAACAAACGGTTCAGGCCAGAGTACCCAAGAGTTATGCAAAGAATGCCATCCTCAGCAAGATACCCCAAGAATGCCTCTCCTGTTCCTTGACATAACCCTACAGATGTCATTCTCAGTACAAAGTTTTTGGATCTTTTTTGACAACCCTAACTGCAAAATGCTATACCCTATCTGAGTTGTACAAGTTTCTCACCAGACAAGTGTGAATGAAACCATCCAGGCAAGACTTTTGCTTGTTTTTGAACTTGGGTCCGTCAATGGTGTACAAAGATGGATAAACAGATTGTATCTTGACAGACAAAAGCATAAAGCTTTTCTTGCCCCGTCCTCTGTTTATTGGCTCGTTTTGCCATCAGGATGGGGAAAACCACCAATAGCCAAACCAACTTGAGAATCTAGTACTGTCCTTCAATACAGTTTCTTGAGTTGTCTGTGATTGACGATCGGTGTCACGGCACTGGCGTTGCTTGAGATACTGAAGCAACCCTCATGCCAAAGATGATGATGTCTGTAACTGTGTAATCTGTAGTTGCTGCCGTCGGAGGTCAAATTTTTTCATTCAATTTCTTTTTGGTCTCATTCAGTTGGATGTGGTAACGGCAAATTGCCTTACCTCCCTTTGAAAAACTCGGCAATCATATGATACGAGCGAAATGTTGATTATATTTTGCTTCGCCTTTGTGTTGCATTGATGCTTGTGGATTGTTAATGATAAGGGTGGGTGGGTCATCTAGGTATGAACTGACAGAACTAAGTTACCGGCTATGTTTCACTTTTTACGGTTCGATATGTAGCTTTTAAAACGGCTTTTCAAAAAATTGGCTTCTAGTCGAGGCCGAGTAAACAAATTTTATTTTCCAAACTTAAATGAGTTGCTTTTAGGTTTATATTTTTCAGTTTTGTGTATGGTTCACGTCCTTGTTTGTGACGGTTCTGGCTTAAAAATAACGACAGATTAACGATTGATTTAGGCTTAAAAATATCGACAGAAACGGGTTGATTTAGGTTAGTTTGCAATTACCGCTTTTTTGGCTTTTTAAGTTGTAATTGGCATAACCAGGGCAGAACTTCAGCGGAACCAGGGGTTCAGTCATATATCGATTGAAATTTTGTTTTGCAGCGTTAATTTTTGTAAAAAAGTTTGATTTATCAGAAGGCCGTTCAAAAAAAAAAGGAAAAACGAAAGTGAATATACTCTTTGATTAGTTACTAGAATATGGTCTCGGTTGGGGGATGGGTCTAGGGTCTCGGTTTGGTTCGATAATTGGTGCCCTATTAGCCCGCTTGCTCAACTTATCTCTAGTCGTGATATTTAGGGTGCGGGTTTTCAGCTTTCGTCTAAGGTTAATGAGATTATAGTTAACGGTAATTGGGCTTGGCCGGAACATTGGTATTCGAAATTCCCTGATTTAGCTATGCTTAATGTTCCTATCTTATATCCTAATTCGGTGGATGGGATTATATAGATTGATCATGATAATAATGAGTCGGGGTTTTCTGTGGCAAAGGTTTGGGATTGTATTCGGCCGAGAGGTACTGAGGTTAATTGGTTTCATCTTGTTTGGTTTATTCACCAAATTTCTCGTCATGCTATTCATCTTTGGCTGATCATTAGACGCAAGCTAAAGACTCAAGACACTCTAAGGCAATGGGATGTTAGTAGAAATACTAACTTAAACCTGCTTCAGTGTTCTTTATGTGAGACCCAACCAGATTCTCATGACCACCTTTTCTTTGAATGTAGTTTTTCTTTGCAGGTTTGGGAGCATATGAGGTCTATGATTGGAATTCCTAATATGCCGTCCTCTTTGGATTTGATTGTGGATTTCCTCATTCCGCTTGCTAAAAAGCGGTCTGCGAGAAGTGTTATTGCTAAACTTGTTTTTGCTGCTTCTTGTTATTTTATTTGGCAGGAACGAAATGACAGGTTATTTGCTAAGAAGAAGAGAAGTCATGATCAGGTCATTGATGCTATCAAGTCTATTATTCGTCTTAAGCTCCTTACATGCAAGTTTAAGAAGACGATGGTTGTTCAGATGTTGTTGCAGCGGTGGAAGCTTCCCTATTCTCTTATCCGTTATTCTTGATGATTGTTGATCATTATATCATTTGGATGAAGATGTGGCCGAGGGATGATTCTATGCATGTGATTGGTGAGATTGTGTTTGGTTGTTCCGGGGAAGAAGACTGCCAGCTCAGAGTTGTTCTCTTTTTCCTTCGCCAAGATTTTCCCCCTTGGGTTTTTCTTGGGAAGGTTTTTTAAAGAGGCAGTCTTAGCTGGTGTATTATACTCCTAGTGTTTTGTTGATGGCTCGGTGTGGTGATTCTTGCTCATTGAAGTGGTTTTTACCTATCGGTGATTTTGTTAGTGTTTTTAGTTAGTTTTCCGTAGTGTGACATGTCTCTTGCGGTTTTGGATGTTCAAGCGTAGCTTGAGGTTAATGTGGTACTTCAGCCACATTTCATTGTACTGAATTTGTTTGTGATTAATATATTTTACCGGGGTAATCCCCTTAATAAAAAAAAAGTTACTAGAAGCGTATCCGCATGTTGCGACTGTGATTAAAGTCTAGCCACCAACAAAATAACATTGATAAACTGATTAACCAGAGAACAACAAAAAGAAAATGCTCATTGGTCCAGCCTGGTCACCGGTTATACGGGTTCACCCGTTTTTACCGGTTTCGACCGGACGAATTTTATTGGATAGCCGAACCGGTGGTAACTCTAGTTCTCGGTTGAACCAGTATGTTCGGTCCGGTTTTAAAACCATGCGTATTATCACATGTGCTTTATTAGTTTGTACAATATGTATAATAACATGTGTTTTTTCATTTTAGGGTTTTTAAAAATAACATTAATTTGTATATTTAATTAGTTTATATTTTGTGCTTTAAATGTTGTGATGTTTAATTTTTCAATGTTTTAAGTTTAAGAAATTAGCTTGTACAATGTGTTTTTTTTTCTTGTATTACTTAATCTTTTTGACATTAAATTACTTAATTGTGGTGAAAGGTTGTGGTGAAATGTTGCATTAAAGATTGTATAATATGCATCAATATTTATATTTCTTAATTTTTTGCATTAAATGAAAAAGAAAAAATAATTTGCTTCATATGTAGTATAGATTATGTTAATGCAATTTTGGCGAGATATATTAAAGCTTAAAACGGAAATCTGCAGCGTTTTAAACTTATATTTGTCAAAATAAAGTTGCATTGTATATGAACTGTTTTTTGTCACCACAAATTACAAATTAACATCTGGCCGAATTTTTATAGCCCGCAAGGATTAAACACATTTGTTTGGTCTCATGATAATTAAATAAAAGAAAATTGCAAAACTACAACATGTAATAAGTGCATCCAAAGTAGATATACAAAAGCCTAGAAAAATACAACATACAACAACATTAGTTTAAGAAGTTTAAGAATCAACAATAAACGTAGACACTAACATCTCTAACTACACTTTTGGCTAATTATCATGATATGTCACCAACAAAAATTCCTAAAAAAATTCTAACTTTAAAATGATAAATTAAAAATCACTAAAAAATACAGTTTTAGTTTACGAATCAACAATGAACACAAACAATGTTCTGCTCATCATTTCAAATAAAAAGCCTAAAACGGCTAAATTAAAAAACCCAAATTTTGAATACCATGAGCGACAAATCAAGTAAATAAATAAAAAGATATCACTTACATGCATCTTTAAACAGTTTTCGTCTTAATTTTCTTGCTCTAATAGTTTGCATGTGTGTGTCTCAAATTTTTTTCTGTGTGTGGGTTTTTCTCTAGTGTCCGGTTTTTTTCTTGTGTATGCATGTCACTTTTGTGTCTCGCAAAACGACGCCATTTAGTTCAAAGACCATATTAACTGCACTGCTCATTCCCAAACGATTTCGTTTCATCCTTAAAATACGTCGTTTTGGCCAAGTTTAGTCTTAAACGGTCCAATCCAAGAGCCAAACAAAGTTGAATTGAGAATACATTAAACTGAAACACGGTTTTTAATGTTAAACGGGTACTCGCACATAGCAACGAGATTTTATAGCAGCATACAATTATAATTATTTTTTAGTTAAGTGTATCATATAACGCTTTGTGTAACAAAAATATCCGTATAAAATCTCGTTGTTATAAACGGGTACTACTCAAATTATTTAAAATTTTCTACCAAATTTTTTTTTTCTAATCATTTCCTATTTTTCAACACAAGAAAAAGGAAGGAAGAAAGACGCCTAAGCCGAAAGATCACACACACAGAAACCAGAAAAAAAATCTAGAGAGAGAAAGTAGTGAAAACCATGTCATCGTCGTTCGATACCTTCAGCGTCGATGGTGAAGAATCAGCAACAATCCACTCATCTGCCAATCAATTCGATGAAGGCTACTTCGATAACAACAACGATGAGTCATCATACTCCAATTTCACAACTGCTGCTGACGTCACTCATGAATCGATTGATAGTCCAGATCCGTACGGTTTCACCTCGCAACAAACCGATCCAGAACCACAGTTCGGTTCGTCATCATCTGTTCCGATTAATAACGGCGGAGGAGTGAGTCAGGATTACGGTGAAGATGACGGAGGTTTCTTTAGTAGTGACGGACCGGTGCTTCCCCCGCCTAGTGAGATGCGTGAGGAAGGTTTCGCTCTTCGCGAATGGCGTAGGTAATGATTATTATCATTATCGTTATCGTTATCGTTATGTTCTAGTGTTTAGATCTGATTGTATTCTAGGTTTGTTGATTGAAACGCGCGTTTTAAGTCATTTTACACCTTATAATTAACTACTCGCTAAACATAGAACCACGAAACGCGTTTTATTTGATTAGGTATAGTTTGTTATTATTACATCTAATTGTATTGCAGGTTTGTTAACTCCTAGTATATATAACTGCCTAACTAACTGTTTGTATAAAACGAACCACTAATCCTCCTAATTGCTACTAGTATAAAAACAAACAACTACCGCTAACTATTGCTAGTATAAAACAAACAACGACTATGGACTACTAAATGGTATTACTCGTAGGCTCGTAGCTATTGCTAGTTTTGCCAAATATAGCTACTATTGCTTGAAGCTACTGCCAAACAGTCTAATTGAAGTGTTTTAGGCTGGTAGTGAAATTAATAAACTGTTTTGCTTGATAAAACAGTAGTGTGCGAGTATGTGTCGCTGATTTCGGATATTCGTATTTTTGAAACTAATGGAAGTTTTTGACGAGTGTTAATTATATAACATTATAACGTGATTTTGGGTATGGTGTATACATAAATGTCATTATGAGAAGTAGTGGGTGGATTGAGTTTGAAATTTTTGCTCAAGGAATAGAATAATGGCAGGTCAAATGTTATATTCTTGTTTGATATATTATTAGGTAAGGTTTATTTTTATGTTGCATAATCTTACCTTCCTTTGACATTATACTATCCTAGGTTTTAGTTATAATTTTTATATGATTATATAATGTTTGATATGGAAGACGGGTTGACTAAGAATATAAAGGCCACTAGAGGTGCCGAGTCTAGGTGTTGACTATGGACTAAGTTTTGACACATTGAATTCCCTGGATATCTTGTGCGGATAATCTTTATTAATTGGAACCAGGACTCCATGAGCTCTCTTCTAAGCTTCAATAATTTATATTAGACTATTTATACTACTTTGATTGTCTTCTAACAGCTTCATGTTCTATAAATCGTAACAATGTTTCTTCTATGGGTAGTGCTATTTAGGCCTAAAATCCATGCCTAATTACATGTCTAATCCACTCATCATTTGACACATGTATAATACATCTTCTCTCACCAAATTCCCACCAATCATATTTTCAAATCAACCAATCAAATCAGTAGGCATATAAGTAGGTTTAGTAATTAGGCATAACAATCATTTTTCTTCTATATATTTGATCCGATCTTGGTTTTAAATTGCGTGTTGCGATCCGTTGCGATTAAGGTCCAAATTACCGATGCGCAATGCGCGTTGCGTTGCGAGCGCATCACGGACGCGCGGTGCTAATTTTAAATATAATATACAAAATATTTCTACTTAAGTCTATAATACAAGTAAATGCTTAAACATGAAATAAGTCACCTACATATTGATACTACTAAAGGCTTAAATGTTAAATAAGTTACTTACATATTCCTAACGAGCAGCGAATTACTAATAACAAAAGTAACTAAGTAAGATATTGAGAGTTTAAGATATACATAACAAAAAGCTATCAAAAGCGGTTATCTTTCTCTATATCTTTCAGTATTTATGACCATTGCATCAATAATTGAGGACAAAATGGGTTAATTTAAAGGCCTTATGGGCTTTTTGAAAAATAGGCCCAAGTCTATTTCTTGAAATTTATAGATAAAAGGCCCAAATCCTAATTGCGTCCGTTGCGAGCATCACACCGCAACGACTTGATGCGTTCGCAATAGGTCGCATCCTGGAACAACCTCGCATCAAGTTTCCTGTTGCGTTTTTTCCATCGCATCACTCTGATGCGTGATGCGAGCGCAACGATGCGCGCAATTTTAAACCAAGGATCCGATCCACAAGCTACTTTGATATCTAATCATTATCTAACACCAATTCTTAGATTTTGTTACCCAATTGAGAACTATAGTATCAATTAGCCTTAGACTTTGGGATGCATCATTTGCCTAAGGTTTCAGTTTGTTGAAGCACAAGCATCAATGGGTATCACAGTCATTCTCTTGCAGCCATATATGATTCCTGGTTCATCTTGAGAGTTGACTTGTGGGTATCAGTTTGTATCCTTGGGGTAATGAATTAGCATCGTTTCATTCAGCTTATTTGAATTTTCCAGATCCTAGATCAAGGCAGAAGGGGAAAATGATGGAGATCAGTAGTCTAGGTTAGTAGAGTTCATTGTTTCTTACTTCTAACTTGATGATCTCTCAGGTAACAATCGATATATTGAGAGATTTGACTATATCAAAAGCTGCGGATCCTTAATGTTTTCAATTTTTACGATAAATATTTTTTTTAGTATCATTAAGGGTTATTTTACATACTCGAATTAGTGATAGATTTTCTTTTCTCTATATACGGAGATGAAATCTTTGGGTGAATGGAATTTTGCATCACCTTAATGATTCTCAGTTTCACGATGCAATTTATCTACATAATTATCACTAGCTATTTTGTACTCATAACTAATAAGATGGTCCTGCATCTATCCTGTAGCAGTGATTAGCTCTACAGTCTGGTTTTTGCTTTTTAAGTTCCATTTTTCACAAGAGGGATTAGGCTGGGTTCTTGTAGAGCGTTGAGGTTATGTAATAGGTTACAATGAAGATTGCTGTATATTTGATATTTGGCATATCCCAAAAAATTGCGACAGTTAACACAAAATTTTTGGCGTTATTATAAGTTCAACTTGTATAACTGCACAACATGATTTTATGCTAATTGTTTAAAGGTTGGAGTTTTACTCGACAAAACATATGGTTTTGATGAAGCTTGAAGTGAATGAAAGTTGCATCACAAGAGCTAACATTACTTTCCATGTGCAGGTTGAATGCAATTCGACTAGAAGAGAAGGAGAACCAAGAGAGGGAATTACGAGCCCAGATCATCCAAGAAGGTGAAGACTACATACGAGCTTTCCATGAAAAGAGACTGAAAAACATCGAGACAAACAAACTCACCAATAGAGAAGGCGAGAAGGTAATTCACCAAACCATCCCTATCATGATCAGTTGATCGCAATACCGTCTACCACAATGCATTGTTGAATTGTACTTCAAAAAGTTACAGGTGGCAAAACATGCTGGTTGGGCAGATTAGGTTGTGGGTGGGTCAAAGTGGTAGACCAGATATCATATTTTGTCAAACTTTTATAATATTATAAATGACTTTAAGTTTAGTATGATTAAAAAATTATTTAATAAAGTTTTGATATAATCTTTTCGTTACAGAATATTAGGATTTTGTAAAAACTTGATAACGCTTTGGATCACTTTATAACCACTTTACCGATCTTTTTTTAGCTAATTCCTTTTGATTTTACCCATTATACATTTGTTTATATTTAAAGCAATCTAGTATATTGTAAACAATCGACAAAGCTCTGTCCAATCTTTGGACGATTGTTTACCAGTTTATATTTTAGCTAATTTTTTTAAGTTATTACCAATCAAACTTTAAAATATTATATAAAGAATACCGGATACGTTTGTTTTATAGTATGAATCCTTTGTTTGTCATAGATGTATGTAACGAAGCAAGAAACATTCCACAAAGAAGCTGATAAACAATACTGGAAAGCAATAGCAGAGTTGATTCCTCGTGAGGTTCCCAACATTGAGAAGAGAGGGAAGAAGGACAAAGACAAGAAACCATCAATTACAGTCGTTCAAGGACCCAAGCCTGGAAAACCAACTGATCTCTCAAGGTTGCGTCACATCTTGGTGAAGCTTAAGGTCACCCCACCCGCTCACATGGTCCCACCACCACCACCGTCTGCCGCCACCAAAGACGGAAAGGAAGGCAGCAAAGATGCTAAAGTAGCTGCCAAAGACGGAAAGGATGCAGCAACCACTAGTGAAACAGTACCCGCTAAAGATGGTGCATCAAATGGTCCTACTGAAGCTCCAGCTGCACCAGTTGAACAACCTGCCGCCTAAATCCTGAATTCTTACTCATATAAAAGATTTTAGGATAGTTGTCGTATAATTTTCTTCAGAGGATTAAATGTCATAATAGACTGAAATATGTTACTGTGTTTGCGAATAACCTTTACTGTGTTGTTTCAAGTTTGTTATTACTGTTGATGTAAGGGCTGTGTATTTTGCTTTTTGATATTTTTTTTATGGTATTTAGACAAATATTTTTACTCTCATCTACTTTTTATCAGTTTGCATTTCTAGTTGTTAATAACTAAATTCGAGATTAAACCGGATAACATCCAGTAAACTTACCTGCAGCATAGGCAGAACGGTTTTTGTGGGTTACTTTTTACTGTCATTTGGTAAGTGGCTTGTATTTGACACTCAAATTCTGTTACAACGATTTTTTATATCTTACCAACCCAACACATGAAAATTACGTTTTGCCCTTTTACCTAAACGTGTTAAGTTATAGCAATATCGTGAAACGTGTTCAGGTTACTTAACTTGAACTGTCAAAATGATCGCTGTCAGGACTTTAGCAATTGTACAAAAGCATCTACAGAAGCTTGCGATCAAGTGATGAGGTGCAAGCCCGTATAACCGTATGGACAAAATCATGTTTAGGATCAAACCGGATGGACAAAAGCTACAACGGGTATGGCTTCAATATAAACCTGTTGCGCCATAATTTTTCATCCGCGTTAAATTAAAGTTCTACCTGATGCACCAACGGGTATGACACTTGTTTTATTTGTTAGCACCGTTCCACATAAGTCTAACCATCACACGTTTAACAAGTATACTTATATGATACGTATTCTATTCTATTAAGAGTAGAACACTTGGACAAAATATGACTACATTCGTCAACTAATGAAGGCATAAATTCAAAGACAGACCAAAAGAACAAGCACAATTCAGCGTCTAACTTGGACTTGGAAAGCTTGCTAACACAAGACGCCTAACAAAGCTGCAATTCCAACTGCATAATCTGTCTCCTGACCTGACATTGTGGGTTGCTTGCTTGGATCATAAGCAACACAATTAGCAGCTAATATCAATCGACCCATAATTTTCCTCAGTTCCACACCATTGTTTTTATAATGTACCTCCAAAAGCCAGCACTACCGTGACGTTCCACCATTAACTTCACCCATGTCATGAGGTGGGTTCCTTCTAGTTAAAAGTTCCAATAGCAACACCCCAAAGCTGTACACATCAGCTTC
Source organism: Tanacetum coccineum (assembly GCA_026074375.1). Lineage (NCBI taxonomy): Eukaryota > Viridiplantae > Streptophyta > Magnoliopsida > Asterales > Asteraceae > Tanacetum > Tanacetum coccineum. The sequence continues at coordinate 24,364 of BQNB010093857.1, forward strand.
CTGCGAGACTTTGTATGGGTCTGTGACCTCTGGAGCACGATATGCAGTGAATCGGCGAGAGGTTGAAGGCAGGCCAAGAGCCAATACATGTACCCGTAAACCTGTGGTGACCAAGATATTCGCAGATTTGATGTTTCCATGGGAGGTTTTGTCAGCGTGAGTGTGGAAATACTCAATGCCCTGGGCAACTCCAAGAGCAATGGCTAACCGGTATGCTATAGCTAGCCGCCTACCATTGCCTGAAAGAGGACAACAAACCAACAATTACTAGCTAAGACGTATATAAAACCAATATCACATATTGATCGGCCCTTTAAGAAATTAACCACAAAAGATTAGCTTAAAAACACCCTAGTTTTGATACATATAGTTCAGATTTTTAAGGTTTTGGAATTTTCAGTAGCCAAGTAGAAACAAATCGATCATAATGCGGTTAGTGTAACAAATATTTGTTAACAAAGCAAGTCAAGTAGAAATCAAACCACACTACAAGAAAAAGTAGAACAGGTGATGAAGTTTTCCCGGGCGACATTTGTCGCCCGGGAAACGTCACTAAACGACAAAAGTCCGTCCGACGTGGCACCAATTCTGATAGACTTTTTAGTCAAAGTTTGAAGAGAGTTTCCCGGGCGACATGTCGCCCGGGATAACTTGGTTAAAATTTGACAAAAAAACTCAACGAAAATCTTGGCGGCATTTTTTCCCGCTCACTTTCCCGGGCGACATGTCGCCCGGGAAAAGTTTTATAAAAAAATTTAAATCACGTGAATGTTTAAGCGTGGTGATTAGTGTTAATTAACGTTCGTTAGTTTATCCCGGGCGACAGGTCGCCCGGGAAACTTTTTATTAAAATTTAACAAAAAAAAATTAACGAAACTCCTGGCGGCAATTTTTCCCGCTCACGTTTCCCGGGCGACATGTCGCCCGGGATTATGTATTTTATTAAAAAATTTAATTATGCTTTTAAATCATTATTATTTATAAAATATATTTTATAATTATATATTTTATAAATAATAATTTATAAAGATACTTATAAAATATATAATTATTATTTAAAATATATAAATACTAAAAAAAACATTTCGGTTTCTTGTGTGGTTTTAAAATACGCGTTTAACATATAACTATATAAAAACTATATAAAAAAACACTCCGTTTTCTCGGTTTGATCAGGATATGCACTACCCTTCTATAGTTGAACATGATATACCGTATACTTTTTCAAGATGCACATTCGTCAAGCAGTAATACAAAAACAAACATTCATTTAGCTCTTATCGGAAGCAAGTTCGGATGATCCATGGTAATGTTAAGGTAATCGCTCGATCCTAACTAATAGTAACTCCTTATTATCCAAACCACCACCCATGGGAACATTACGAGCACCATCTAAATTAATATTACTCCTCGTACGTGATAAAATCATGAAAACTACCAGGACCCATGGGAAAACTACATACGTCTGCATGTGGTGTATAAATACGTACCGCTCCTTTTTGGGTCATTATATGTATTAATTAGTACTAGACGAGTACTCTGCATAGCAACGAAATTTTATAGCGGCAGATAATTTGAGGATTAAAAAAAAGGTTTATGGATATAAACGAAAAATCTGATATAGAAATTATGGTTTTTTTCTATATATTAGTAAAGAATCTTGTACTTTATATATATACTATTGTATAGATATAGATAGATATAGATTGATTTAAACCCAAAGCCCAAGTATTAATTAGGTATGTCATGATTAGTATAAATAATGAGACATGTAATCACAATGAATGAATACTAGTTTTAATACACATGCACGCACGAGGTTTAGACATTATGTTTTTTTAAAATACATGTATGATTTTTATTTTTATTTTGTTTTATAAGTTATGTTATAGAGTATTA
>BQNB010093858.1:9974-26262 GCA_026074375.1 Tanacetum coccineum
TGAGCTTAGAATGATTAACGGTTGATTAAAACATAAACAAGGACTAACAATGTAATTGAAATCCAAGTTAAATGCTTCACGACTGTTAATTGAAGTTGCAAGGACTATCGGTGCAATAATGATTCACTTTTGAGGACTAACGGGTTGTTTTATAAGTACTAAGGACTAACGGTGTAATGTAGTTTCACCAATGAGGGTTAACAAAGAAAGGAAGGGCTAGCTATGAAATTGTCTTGAAAACCAAGGACTGCATGTGTCAAAATCAAATTTAGTTTAATAAATAAATGTTTTTCCTTCCAAGTGGTTTTCTTCTTCGTTTTTAAATTTCTCAAAAGTGATAACGATCATTTTTAATCTCGCGGAGTGGTACGGTTATCGTCGATGAAAAGTAAATATACCATGATGATCATAAAAGGATCACGAACGAAATGGTATAAGTTAGAAGACCCGTGATCAACTGAAACTCAAAACCGAAAAACCAAAACACGTTGAAAACGGTAATTTGCCTTAACTTGGTTTGATTAAATTGCCTTGAACACATGATTAATTCGCCTTTCAAACGTGGATTAAATCGCCTCTCAAAACGAGATTAACTCGCCTTTCAAACGTGGATTAAATCGCCTTCACTTGAAAGATTAACTCGCCTCTCAAAGAGGAGATTAACTCGCCTCCAACTTGAGATTAATTCGCCTCTCAAAGTATGATTTAATCGCCTTCAATTGTGGATTTATTCACCTCCACAACAGGTTTAACTCGCCTCCTACTCAAATGCTTAATTCACGTTCTGATTTGGATTGATTCGCCTCACAAAACAACAAAAATGTACTAGTTGTCTTCTCGCAAGAAACCCCAAAATGTCCTTTGTCCTTGTTGCTATAAATGTGGATCTTGGTCTCCATGTCTTTGTCTTGAGCTCAAATCGTGAAAGATAAGCCACAAGAAAAACTTAAGAATAAACTGGGAAAATAAGCTCTTTTCCAACACAACAAGCCACGAATAAAACTTTGATTTGAAAATAAGCTAAAAACAAGCTCGTACACAATCTGAAATCTATTCTCACTAGAAAAATAAGCTCGTAGCCTGAATAAGCTATAAAAACTTGAGATAAGCAGTTTAGAAACCCAAGAAGCTATAAAAATATATTCCTAATAAGAGAAAACGTGATTCACTAAGAAAAACGTGATATTCAGTTATGATGGGAAACCAAGAAAAGTGTAGTCTCAAAAATAAAATAAAAAATGTTATGTTAAGCCCAAAATATTGAATCGAAATATGAAAACAAAAACTGATTTTGAAACAGTAGACACAATTTGAAAGTTATAGTGAAACAAAATTATGCCGAATAAAGAAAGGAATAAATAAGCTCTTGAAGCCGAACCAATAAGCTCACAACAACAAAGCCACTAAACCCAACCTTGGCTCTTGATACCACATGTTAGGATACCATTTCATCACCTTAAAACACAAAATAAGAGAAAATCTTAGAGAAAGAAATAAAAAGGAAGAAAAGTGGTAACTTTCACTATAAGAAAAATAAGAAGCAACACCCTCTCCACACTTGGAGAGGGCTTTATATAGTACTTAATATCTGGCCATGGGATTTGGTGGGCTTCCATAGACCGGGCTTGATATCTAATAGGCTTTAAGCCCGTAACTTAGACCCAATTTAGCTTATAAAATTCCCGAAAACATAGACTAAACTAATATAAGGTTCGGGAATATTAATGACTATCACTTTAATAAAAACTAAGTCTAACAAGTTCGAGCTATAAATATGACCCTCTAGTCGAGTATCAAGGATAGGATATTAGCGGCTCAGGAGGAGGCGTCTAATGAATCTGCAGGGTTGCAGAAAGGGTTAGATGAGATGATAGAGCATAGGAGTGATAGAGTATTGTATTACCTAGATCGAATATAGGTTCCTTGAAGGTGATGTTAAGAACCTGATTTATGGATGAGCCATAAATTTGATGAGTTACTCTGTACAACCAGGAGTGTTGAAATACGTTATATTATGACCTTTGAGTTAGTATTGAGTAGTCGGCGAACTGTACGATGGAGGATAGTATGTAGTATGTTAAGTAGGTGTTTGACTTGTTTGAAGATTAAGGATGAACATCAGAGGCCATCCGGCTTACTGCAGCAACCTGAGATCCCTGAATGGAAATGGGAAAGGATAGCAATGGATTTTGTTATGAAGTTACCAAGGACTAGTAGTGGGCATGACACAATCTGGGTCATTGTGGACTGGTTAACTAAGTGTGCTTATTTTCTATCTATGCGTGAGGATTATAAGATGGATAGTTTAGCTAGGCTATATCTGAATGAGATTGTTACTAGGTATGGTGTGCCGATCTCAATCATATTTTATCATGATAGTCGTTTCACATCAGGGTTTTGGCAGTCAATGCAAGAGGCATTAGGAAGTAAGTTAGACATGAGTACGGCTTACCACCCTCAGACTGACGGTCAAAGTGAGTGTACTATCCAGACTTTGGAAGACATGCATACAGCATGCGTCCTAGACTTTGGGGGAAGTTGGGATGTTCATCTTCTATTTGGACACTTTTTTGTTTTATATACATTTGGTTTCTTGTTTGTCTTGTAGAAATTTTCGTCTATGAATATTCGTAAAGAAATCTATTAGGTTTGTAACATACCTTGGTGGAGTATTATGTCTTACGTTTATTTAGTTATGACGTGACAAGGGTGGTCAATTAAAGACCAACGCTCCCAAAAGCATTCATATATATCATGCTACCTGAATGATATAAGATAGAGCTCTCTCATTATTCGTGAGATAAGATAGATGAGGAAAACATGAATTGGACCTTAGTTATATAGCTTTGGATGGCCCTTAAATGTACGCGCAAGGAAATTAGGAAATAGGCCTCTCAATAACTTGAGTAGGACACTTTGGAGTCTAAACACGTCTGAAGGTCTCTCTTAGACTCTTACCCGGTAGAAGACTTTGCTTCAATGAGCTTTCAAATGCATGGTGGTGAAATTGTCTAAAATATGAACTAATGTTGGTTTCATGAATAGTCTCCTGAAAAGTACCTAGATCTCTCAGGGATTGAGAAACGAATACAGTCACACTTCTAACTTTACATGGTGTAATATTTATGGAAGGTTTTTTCTATAAAGGAAAACCTGATCATCAAGGAAGATACCCTTCAGTTTAAAGAAGGCCCTGATGTCACTGTACCCCCATAGAAAAACCACTCCTATCATCAAGATTTCTGATTGCTAAATATTATTTGTTCTGGATTTTCAAGAAAATTAATGCAGGATGAGAGATTGATGATGAGAACAGTGAGGAAAATCTAAAGGAGATTTAGATATTAGTTGTCATGAGAGAGCTTGTGGCTGGTCAAGAACAATTTTTATCAAAAGGAAAAAACATGTTTTTCAAGTCCCAAAGCAAGAAAACCACTAAGTGTTTTAAATGTGGAGGGTTTAGAAAAGGCCATTTTTGCAAGTGATATGATTTGTTTCAAAATCTGTTAGACCCTTCTTAAATCCTGCTAATGTTAAACTTTTTCTCTCATAAAGTTAATTGCGTTTCCTTAAACTAATTCGATAACTCAAGCTCATTTAGTCTACACAACAAGTTAAAAGTAGTCAAAATGACCCAAAGATTCAAAAAGATTACAAGACTGAGTACAAAAAGGTCAAAGCTAAACTTGCACTCCTTGAGGCTGTTCCTTTAAGTCCTTAGTCTCCAAACCTTTTTAGTTCAATAAGGCTTAGTAGCTTGAAACTTTTGACTTGATATACAAGGACATACTCAAGGTGTCGCTAACGATGAGAATTATGGAGTACAAGGTGCGCTCTAAGTTGATTGGCTCTTGTTGATGATGGTTGTTATGAAGAAAAAACCATAGATGCCTAGAATGTATTAGTGGATATGGATTGATTGATCTAACCATGATAAAGGTAACGTGTTCTTTTTATTATGGATGAAGATGACTGATTGGAAGAAAATTACTCCTTGTAAGGTACATTGATAACACGCAGACCTTAAAGTCTATGAAAAGCAAAAAGGTTAAACTTGTTATCTAAATATAACAAACTTGTTTTTTAACTAAACAAATGTAGAGATGATTTACTTGTTTTCAAACCAGCTCAACTTAAGGTTGTTACTTTTCAACTTTAAAACACTAAACTTGTAAAACAAAATCATGCTCTTCAGGAACAACTTAAGGAAGAAAAACATGTTAATGAAAAATGGTTAAACTGTTTAAAAAAGGTGAGTCAATGTATAAATGAACTCAAGTTCCTAATGAGAATGAAGTGAAAAATTTAGTTAGAATTAATCAGCTCACATGAATGCATAATCCAAAAATGATGTAGAGTGTGAATGCCATGGTGACCATATCACACGTGCCTCTATGGTGTGTGTTGTAGATTATGATCATGAACATGATTGCCAAATCTTCAAAGCCCTTAGGTGTTGTAAAGATATAATCTACTGACAGTTAAATACCAATTTTTAACATGAGAGAAATTTGGGTTCATGTAAAGTCAAGCAATTGATGTTAGTGAGAGTACTTGGACTCTATGCGCACCACACTGACCTTGAGTCTTCAATGAATCAGGTCATAATCCTAACACCTTCTCTACTCTCTCATTTACTTTTTTTATCCCTCTTTTTAATTTTTTCACTTTCTTTCCCCCTTTTTTTTTTCCTCCTCCCACTTTTCCTTCCTTTTTTTTCTTTTTTTTTTGTCATAATAAATACTTCATTGGAGCTTCACCTCTCCAAGCTTTGGAGGTAAGTGACATTGACTTCAAGAACATTCTCTAGGGATAGACTGTTTAGGATAGCCTTATGTAAAACTAACCAAAGCGCCTGAAACACTAAGAATCTTCTCAATAAGAGTCGAGGATCTTGTCATGTCCTGTCAATGTTTGTAATATTGAACCAGTCGTTTCTTCAGTTCCTACTAAAGTCAACGGCAATGAACAAGAATCAAAAATAAATAATTTAACCAAAACTGTTCAAATGCTAATGGATGAAAAGGTTAACTCATCTCAGAAGGTTTGGGAATCTAAACCTGTAATCCCACAGCCTGGATTATCTAAATTAGTTAATTTATCTAGACTGAGTCAAGAATCTAAACCTAAGGTTCAGAACACTGACTCATCCAAATTAGTCAGACCAAAACCTCTACAAAAACCCAAACTAAAATGTGAACTTTGGTTTTTATACAAATCATTCTACAAATGATTGTTATAGAATTCTATGTTGTATGAAATGCAAAGGAGAGGATCATAGAACCTCTTATCACAATGGTTATGTTGCATCACTAAAAAATAGTGAAAACTATAAGGCATAGTTTTATTAGTATGCATCTCCATCAAAATAGGTCATGAAAGCTAAGGTAAAGCCTTTCCCACCATGCACTCACTGTGGTTTCAATGACCATCTCCCTGATGACTGTCGTATGTACCTTGAGTGTGAAATATATAGAAGCTATGATCATGCAACCTCAAGACATAATCACATCATTCTTGTTAGAGGAGGGGGTAACTAGCTGAGTCCTCTCAGTCTAGTGAATATTCAGTTGGTGTGAGTTGCAACACTTGTAGAAGTACTGTTCACTCAACCACTGACCATCGTGACTTTGATCATTTCAAAAGAGGTGAAAAACTTCAGGCTGCTAAAGCCAAAGAGCCCACAAAAAGGTGAGTTCATAAGAGAAACTAACTCAATTTATTATTTTTGTAGAGACACATCATAGAGCCAATTTGGTACCTGGACAGTGGATGCTCAAGGAGTATGACTGGTGTCAAGATTTATTTGTTAAAATATGTAGAGAAACCAGGTCTTAAGGTAGTATTTGGTGATGATTCATCTTGCATTACTGAAGGATATGGTTCAATAAATTGTGGTGGTATAGTTTTATCTAAAGTAACTTTTGTAAATGGTTTAAAGTACAATCTAATTAGCAATAGTCAACTTTGTGATGCTAAATGCATAGTTCAATTTAATGACAAGCAAGGAACAATATTTAATGATAATAAACAAATTATGTTAATAGCACCTAGAAGAAATGATGTCTATCTGCTTGACATGTCATCACTCTCTTAGAATGGGGCTTGCATCTTTTCCAAAGCCTCTGAGAGTGTTAATTAGCTTTGTCACAAACGATTATCACATCTTAATTTCAAAAACATTAACAAACTTTCTAAACAAAACAAAGTTCTTGGCTTGCCTTCACTTGTTTATTCAAAGGATAAACCATGTTCAACATCTGAAAAAGGTAAGCATCATAGAGCTTCTTTCAAAACAAAACTTGAGTAATCGTCTACTATTACCAAAGTTTAAAAATTACCCTCGTATCTTTGAATAGATGAAGGACCAAACAAATCTATATGTAAAAGTTCTAATACTCTAGCGGTTGATATCATGTTTATAAGCTTATGATTGGCATGGACTTGCTTCCCTATTTTACATGCATCATATAAATGATTATTAAAATTTTCTTTTGGTAGTTTTCTTACTAGTTCCTTTGAGGCTATATTTTGAATTAATCGCATATTATCATGTCCTAGTCTCCTATGCTAAAGGGTTGAGTTATCTACTATGGATGCAAAACAAAATTCATGTTTAGAAGTAGGAAGGATGTTACATGGATCGAAGAAACCCGCTATTAGGTATGATATGCTTGTCTTAATTTAAGGAGTATCAATTAAGTAGTCTTCTATTTACACCGGTGTGATTAGTGCAACCACTATCCATAATTTGATGATCCGTTTGAAAATCACGCTCATGCCATACCTAAAATTAACAATGTGACTCAAGGTTTTGGTACCCATTTTCTCTTTGGTCCATTGTGGTTAGCAAACAAAGTAACCAAGACAAACATCATTGGGTCTTGAAGTAAAGCACTTAGTTTATGTAGGTCGTACCTCGAGAACGCAGACTAAGGATTATTTTGAAAATCATAAAGGTTTTGAAAGTTTGGTCCAACGATTCAAGGTGTTTTCACCCTTTGATTCGGGTAGGATTTTTCTATCCTTTGGAAAGTGCTATGATACAAAGACATTGGGTTGTTATAAAAATTTATTCTTTCTAAAGAATGGTTGTTTTGAAAAGAAGGTATTCGATTATATGAGTTTGAAAGTCTCATATTTGGTATGGGTAAAAGAGGTCTATGGTCAACTCGAGGTTGAGTGTATCCAAGTCCATTATGAGAGCCCAAGTGATATCCTTGGTGTCTTGTTTTCACTCTTCTAATGGGTGATTAGGAACCTTGAGTGTTTGCAAAGTGAGTTTGAGGTACTACAGGTTTAACAAAGTTATTTGAGGAATTTTCTTTTTGACTTTCTTTTACAAATATTATTGGTTTGTTTAAACTCATGGAGGTGGTTTTATAATTTTTTGAAATTTCAAGACCTTCCTTATCTTGGGACAACTTTTGAAGACTTAACATGTCATCCAAAATGAAGCTACTCTTTTTGAATTTTGAAAAATTCAATGCTTCATCTTGAAGCTTGGAATCATTGTCCTTTAAAGAGTCAACTTCTTTGGTGAGTAAATCACAATTTTTGCATGGTTCAACCACCTCTATAGATTAGCAAGTTTCTTCACTTAAAGCTTGAGTTCATTGAGTTTGCTAAAAAGTTTTGAATGTTCATTTTCTAGAGAAATTTTTTCTTGTAAATTTTTTTCATATGTTTTAGAGAAGTCTTTACTAAACTTTAAGAGTTCCTCATTCTTCTTTTACAAATAAATAATATCTAAATCATTAGTAGAACTAGATGGTTTAGATAATACCTCTTAAGAGTCGAAATCCATAAGACATGTTGCGTCATTTTAAGGTTCGTTCCCATCTTTACTATCGCTCCAATCTCCTCAAACAAATGCCTTGTTCCTCTTAGACTTAGGACAATCACCATTGAAGTGATTCTTGTTACCACAATTATAGCAACCGCATTCATGTCCTAAGCTTTCACCACCCTTAGTCTTCTCTTTGCATATGTCGAACTTGTCATGTTTCTTGACACCTTTTCAAAATATTTTTCTAAATTTTTTAGCCATTAAGTTGATTTTTTCATCTTCATCACTTTTATCTTGACATATACTATCATTACTAGTTAGAGCCCCAGTAAAGTTAGCTTTGAGAGCTATTGGCATAACCTTTTCTTTGATGGGTTTAGAAGCAACACCATCAATTCCTAAGATTGCTTCATAAACTTTGAGGTTGCCAATAAGCTCATCAAGAGGAAGTGTAGCCAAGTCTTTAGCTTCTTCGATAGCCGTCACCTTTGCTTTCCATTACAATGGTAGAGCACGAAGAAACTTTCTCACGTGATTCTTGCTAAAGTAGTCCAGATCTAAAGATTTGAGACTAGTTACAATAGCATTGAATTGTGTGAAGCCGCTATCAATAGTTTCATCATTAGAGATTGAGAACTTCTTATATTCTTGAGTGAGAAGATCAATCTTGCAATAATTTACTTGTGAATTGCCTTGATGAGTGATGATTAGTGTATGCCAAACCTCCTTAGTGGTTTTACACATAAAAACTCTTACATACTCTTTACGGGATAGAGCATTTTAAAGAGTCATCTTGGATTTGTTGTTCTTGCCAAGTTGATTCTTATCATCTTCTTCAAGAAGTTCATATGGCTTGTCTTTCATCATCTTTGTTTCCAGATCCTCCATTTCGAAAACAAAATTGCCATGTTGGATGACTTGCCATAAGTCAATATCTTTAGACTTAATGTAAGTGTCAAAGCGGGCTTTCCAAAAGCAAAACCCATTGGCTTCTAGCAAACGTGGTATTCTCATAGACCAACCCTCAACATAGTTCTCTTGATCAATGGATCTTTACTCTACTTTTTCAAAAATTAGAGTTAGGATTTTGAATTTTTAAAAAAAGAATTTTCAACTTAAAACGACTTCTCGGGAAGGCTTTAACGCTTGAAAACTTAAGTAAACTACTATGATACCAATTGTAGAACCATATACGGGGGTGAATACAGTTTTCTTGACTTCTTTGAATTTTATAAAACTTTAAGTCTCGAAAGAGCCGAGTAGTGTGATGATCTACTTAGCAAAGAATCAATAAGTAGATAGAGATAGAGAGGGAGAAAGACACCACGATATATACTGATTCGGGAAGGGGGTTTAGTCCTTCCGCACGTCCGGTTGCGAATCTACGACACCTATATTATACTAGTATAATCCTTATGGTGGACTAAAAACCGTATTACAATTTAACTACACTGATATTGGTATGCGTTTAATTACACATAACTTTGACCACTAAAATTGAACTTAAATAACAAAAAACGTACCAAAAATACATTGTATTTGTATGTTTTACATTTGTTTTATGCAGGTAATGGATATCCAAGAAAAGGACAAAAATCGAAGCCAAAATGACAAAACCGAGCACGAGAACGAAAAGACCGTGAGAAGTCAAAAAACAAAGTCAAAGTCAACCCCGGGATGAGGCATTGGAAAGAGCATCGACAACTGAACCCGAAAACTTAAATTGCCAAAAGTGGGCTCACCCGTACCCATCTAGTGGGCCCAGGAAAGTCCACTTATATCTTTATAAGCCTTACACCTCCAAAAAGCCCAACACCCTTTATTTTTATAACCGGCCCAACACAAGCCCAATCCCATACCCTTTTATAACACCTCGTCAACACCCATTCCATTTATAACACCCCCGTTAGTCCTTTAAGGACTAACGGTGCAAACATTTATAAACTCCAAGGACCAAGGTTGTATCACCACAAGGACTAAACTTGCAATACAATGTATATCCTTGAGGGGCCTTTCTTGCCATTTCCCAAACTTCAAATCAACCCGGGAACATTGTACATCTTCTTCAGTTACCCTGTCTCCACTACCCGCCAAATTCACCCCAACACTGTTCCCCTTTCTTCTCCACTTTGTCTACACACCCCACACCTTATCCCACCAATTGCCACCTTGGCAATCCTTAGCTCCCCTATTCGTTCAAGGAAAATGACAAGAAATCAATGGCTTTGATCATACAACTTGGGCACTACTCATAATCAATGGCTAAGATGAGCTTTTGGACTCTCTCATACAAGAAACACAGGCTTGAGCCCTCTCAGCAAAGAAGCACACCTCCTAGAACCTTCATTAGTGTAGTATAAATAGGCTCATTTGTAAGCCTTTGGGCATCAAGTTTTATCTAAGTTTTTTTTATAGTTTTCAGCTTATATTTTAATGTTTTCTAGTTTATTGTAATCTTTTTTAAGCCTTGTACTGATTTATAAAGTTTAATGAAAAATTGAGTTTTTATAATCCTGTTTCTAAGTTAAAGTTTATTGTGTTTTAAATCTGTTTCACAAGCTCACAAAAGCTCTTTTTACCACTTTTTTAAGCTGTTAACTTAAGCATTGTAAGTTTTTCCATAACTTATAAAGCTTAAGTCCTATTTCACCAAAAATCACTCAAAAAGCTCAAATGGATGATAAGCTTATAATGGAAGAGCTTATGGGTTTTACTAGCTTGTTTCTAACAAGCTAGAGCTTGTAGAATAGCTCTAAGAGCACTTGTTTACCCTGTTTAAGCAAGGGCCTTTGTAAGTTTCCTTTTTTCCAAGTTTTAGCTTAATACTGTAGCATTGCTTATTTACTATTTATTGGTGCTTATTTATGCTTACTACTGCTTATTTATGATGTTTATTGCTTAAAATGCTTAGCTTGTAGTTTAAAAATCTTTTGTGCAAGTTTTTCTTAAATCTGTCTTATATTAGCTTATAGAATTGCATAACTTGTTCTGGCTTATTTGAGTGCTTAACTACTGTTGAAACATGCTTAGTACTACTTATTGTGCTTGTTGAACATCTGGTCTTTTCAAAATTCGGCTTAAATCAGTTTATACAAGTTAAAAATTTGCAAATCAGTTAGTAAAGGGGTGTTTGGTTTAACCTGTTTAATGGGTCATAATGGGTCAAAAATGCACTTTGACTCTTGAGTTAGTTTAGCTTAGCTTATATTAGTCCTAAAATCCAGTTTGTTTAAGTGTTTAAGTATTAAATCTCATTTTTAAGTTTTTAAGAAATTGTGGTTTGAAACTGTGAGGTTTAAGCTCATTGCATTTGCTTATTTGATTGTGATCTTGCTTATTGTCATTTTATGAAGTTTTTGTGTTAAGATTAGTATAAAAAAACCTTAGGCCTGCAAGTTTGTTTTGTGATTTGCTAAAAACTGTCAAATTTTTGTTAAGTGTCCTAAAAAGAAGAAACAACTTTTTCATTTGATTATTGTGGCTTATCCTTACTTTCAAACTCTCTTTTGATTCTTGTTATTTGTTCTTTGAGGTAAGAGCTCATCTGTTTGAGGTTTTAAAAAGCCCATAAGGATATGTTGTTTGCTATTTTTAAACTCAAATTATGTTTAAGTGTTGAAGTCTGAGTTTGCGCTTTTTCATAAGCACTTTTCTTGGCTATCTCTTGTTTCACACTCTTAATGCGTTTACTGATTATTAAAGCTTATTGTTCAAGCTTTAAGGGCATATAAGCCCTTAACCCATAAGGATCCATTTTGTTGCTTATTTTTAAGCCCAAAGGTGCCCCTTTAGGTTGTTTGTTACTAGTTTTTTTGCCAAATTGCTTTTTAGCTTATTTAAGCTTATCTGCTTATTGCTTCTGCTTATTTAGGTGTAGTTCAGCTTATTAGGTTAGGTTTAGTCCAATTTAAGCTTTATTTCTTTTAAGTCAGGGCTTATATTGAGCACTTATTGCAGTTAAGCTTAAAAATTTAAGTGTTATAGTTTTTAAGATTTCTGTCCTTTTAATGCAGAGCGATTTAGCTTAAACTCTATGCTTATTTTGATGTTTGCTCATCACTTATTAATGTACCTTTAGTGTTCTCAGCATTATTGCCTTCATTAGCTTATTTAAGTTTAGATTAAAGGTTAACAGTTTAGCCCTTTAATCATATAAGCCAATCTGTCATCTTTCTTAGCTATTTCGTGCTTATTTGTGCTTTATAAAAAAGGTGTTTTTGTAAAAAGTGCTTATTTTTAATCCCTCTAAAAAGTTGTAAAAAAATGGAGTTTAAAAAACATTTAACTGCCAAACCAAACACCCCCCTTGGGTGTTAACTGTTATCCCAAACGCACCCTTAGTGCGAATCTGCCTAGCCAAACGCACCCTACTCGGTTTCTATCAAAACCAAACACCCCTTTGTGGTTTTTAAGTAAACAAAACGCACCCTAATTGTTATAACAAAACCAAACGCACCCCGTGCGGTGGCTGCCCCAACCAAACGCCCCCTATCCGGCGGCTGCCCCAACCAAACGCACCCTACACGGTGTTATAAACACCAAACGCACCCTAATCTACGCCAAACCAAACGCACCCCGCTGTGGTGAAACACCACAGCCAAACGAACACCCCAAACGGACCCCTTTTTGTTTCTATGATGAACCAAACGCTCCCTTGTGCGGTGACAGCCCCACCAACGCACCCCTTGGTGGCTGCCACCCAACCCACAACCCAAACGGACCCTTGTTGTGACTGCGAACCAAGAACAAACGCACCCTCGTGGGTGTTTACCACCAACAGCCGCACCCTTTTGGTGGTGCGTGGCTGTGATGGTGATGGTGGTGGTGGTTGTGGCGCGTGGAGGAGAGTGTGTAGGGGATCGGGTAGATCGGGGGATGGGGAACAATTTTGGGTTCGGCCGAAAAAGTCACCGGAAAAGTTTTCCGGTGGCCGGCGAGCGACGGCGACGGCTGAGGGGAGAGAGAAGAGATGATGTATGTGTGTATATGAGATGGAAATGAATATGAAATGTAATGAAATATATATATATATATATATATATATATATATATAAACAAATGTGACAAGTCACAATAGATGGGGGTAAGTTTTGTAAATTTTTATTATAGTTTTGATAACTATCGGTTCGGGACTCGTTTGAGCGACTTAACGGGCGATTCAAATCTCTAAACTTGCGCCATGGTTTTCCAAATTATTTTTCTGATAAAATATGAAGTATTTTATTGATATAATTTTCATTACATATTTTTATAATATTAATAATAAATGTTCGTTATTTATTTAGTGAACCGGTTACGTCTCGTCCGAAAGTAAAACAAAAATAATATTCGCGGTTATCAACAAACGTTTTCGAATAAAAGATGACTAATTTATTAAATAATTTTATCTAATATAAATGGTAAATTAAATGTAATTTAATTATTTCCCTTTCCTAAATCTTGCTAGGGCATTTACAGTCACTTTCTGACTATAGTTCCGGGTCGCGGGCAAAACTGGAAAAGGTTGTCATGAATGTCGTTTTACATCAAATGCTTTAGATCCCGAATAATGAAAACGATGGACTTTCTAGTGGTCGTTTTCGATACGTCAGCTTATAAATAACATATATCTTTTTCGCTTTCGAGCCAAATAAGATAAAAATAACTTCCACTTGAGATATATAATAATAAATATGATTTATTATTTGAAATACGTTCCGAAAATTTTACCGGCCACGCGGTAATTGCTTTTATGTGACCGTACAAGGTCAAAAGTCAAAAAGTCAAGTCCGACCCGAAAAGTCAAAGGGTAAAATAGTTATTTAAATATCTGAAAATTTCCAGTTGTTACACGAAGCACCCACCGAGGGTTACGAGGATGCCATCGTTGTGTCCGAGATCACCGCGGACAACTTTGAGCTTAAGCACAGATTGCTTACCCTCGTTCAAAACAAACAATTTTTTGGACATGACAAAGAAGACCCTCATGCCCACATTCGTTATTTCAACAAGATCACTTCTACGATGAAGTTCTCGAACGTCCCGAGTACATCGGTAAAGCTTATGCTTTTCCCATTTTCCCTCTAGGGTGCCGCCCGGATTTGGCTTGGAAAAGAACCCCCTTGATCGATTCTCACATGGGATGATCTTGTTTCGAAATTCATCAACAAATTCTTCCCTCCTTCCAAAACAACAAATCTTCAAAATGAAATCACGAGATTTCAACAACGATTTGATGAAACTTTTTATGAGGCATGGGACCGATTCAATGATCTTCTTCGGGCATGCCCACATCATGGATTTTTGGAATTACATCAACTCGATACTTTCTATAATGCTTTGAACTCTAATGATCAAGATTCGTTGAATTCCGCCGCGGGTGGTAACTTTTTGGATAAAATGCCTCGGGATTGCCTAAGAATCATTGAGAGCAAATCCAAAGTTCGTAATTCACGTAACAAACCGGTTGTTGCCAAAGTGAGTTCGAGCTCTTCTACCCCCGGTATTTCTCCCGATGTTGCCGAACTTAAAGATATGGTGAAAGCCTTACTTCTCGATAAGAAAAACCAAACCCAAGCTCCCGCTCCCGTAAAAGGTCGGTCGAGAAAGTTTTGTTACTTGTGGTGGTGCTCATTCTTATCGAAATTGTCCCGCCATCGATGGCAACGTTTATTGTGACAATATTCAAGAGTACGTCTCTCAAGCAGCCGCAGCTAATTTCAATCAAGGAAATACCGGTTACCGAGCTCCGATTGCTAATCAAATCGACCTCCCCCGCCACAACCCGGTTTTCCTCCCGTTCAAAACCAAGGAAATAACCAAAACCGTTACAACCAAAACCGGGGGAATAATTACACCCAAGGCCAAATTTATCGACCCCCAGAATAATCAACCCCGGATTTCACCAAGGCTCCACCTTACCAAGCTCCGCTCCCGCAAACCCAAGGTGTTCCAAGGATGATTTTCGAATGCTACGTCAAAGCAATGATGCAATATGAGAAATTATGGGCAAAGATCTATCAATCATCAAAACTTGCAAAATCAAATGACCAATTTAACGGACATGCTTTCTAAATTCGTGAATTCCAATACCGCTTCTACTTCAGGTTCGGGGACACTCCCTAGTAATACCATTACTAACCTGAAGGTAGATTTAAAGGGTATTACCACCCGAAGCGGTGTTACTTATCAAGGACCTACGATTCCTACTACTTCTTCTTCTCTTCCTAAAGTAGTGGAACGTGAAACCGAGGTGACAAAGGACCCGGTGCCTTCTAAAAAAAAACGAACACCAAAGACGCAACTCCTGATTGTCCAAATTCAATCCCAAGTACCAAATTTTGAGCCCGTTGTTTCTCCCGTTAGTGCTCCGATGCCTAACCCGAAACCGTCAATTCTGATCCTTCGAGATGTAATGATGAAAGGCGCCGTGAAAAAGCTAACGACCAAATTGAGAAATTCTATGAAATCTTTAAAGATTTGAGTTTTGAAATTAGCCTCACGGATGCTTTAATTCTCATGCCTAAATTTGCCTCGACTCTTAAAGCTTTAATTGGAAACAAAGAAAAATTAAGTGAAATGGCTAGAACTCCGTTGAATGAGCATTGCTCGGCGGTTATCCTCAACAAGTTACCCGAAAAACTTGGAGACCCCGGTAAATTTCTCATACCGTGTGATTTTCCCGGAATGGATGAGTGCTTAGCCTTGGCCGATCTTGGCGCTAGCATAAATCTCATGCCATTATCCGTGTGGAAAATGCTTTCTCTTCCGGAGCTCACTCCTACTTGTATGACTCTTGAACTTGTGGACCGTTCGATTACCCAACCGATCGGTATCGCCGAAGATGTCGACGTAAAAGTAGGAAAGTTCTAATTCCCGGCCGACTTTGTAGTCGTAGACTTTGATGCCGATCCCCGAGTCCCCCTAATTCTCGAGAGATCCTTCTTAAAAACCGGACGTGCTTTGATTGATGTGTACGAAGGAGAATTAACTCTTCGTGTTGGAAAAGAAGCCGTAACATTCAATCTTGATCAAACTTTGAGATACTCCTCTAATTATGATGATAATTCGGTTAACCGAATCGACGTCATTGAAATGGCTTGTGAGGAGTATTCTCAAGAAGTTCTCGGTTTCTCCGATGTGATCGCGAGTGGCAATCCCACTCCTTATTATGACCCGATCGTTTCTACCTCTTCTCCGACTCTCACTCCCTTCGGGGATAGTGATTTTCTTCTCGAGGAAGTCGATGCTTTCCTCGCTCTTGAAGATGATCCAACTTCACCGAAAGTTGATGACTCTTACTATGACCCGGAGGGGGATATTCTTCTTCTTGAAGCATTTCTCAATGATGATCCATCATTACCCCCTCCCACTCAAGGAAATTATTTGCCTGAAATTCAAAAAGAACTCAAAGTTTGCGAAGCTAAAACTGACAAATCTTCAATCGATGAACCTCCCAAGGTCAAACTCAAGGACTTACCTCCTCATCTCGAATACGCATTTTTGGAAGGCGACAACAAG
>BQNB010093859.1:530-26262 GCA_026074375.1 Tanacetum coccineum
TCTTATAAACCAAAATCTGAAGACACCAACCAAGAAAAACTTTGTCTTCTGCATATGGATCTTTGTGGGACAATGCGTGTCAAAAGTATTTTTGATATCGTATAAATACGTACTAGCCGTATGTATATAATATTAAGTATCCCGTTAGAAATAAGAATCACTTTAGGAAAAGTAATAATTAAATCTTCCGAGGTCGTATCCCAACGAGAATTGAATTTGAGATTTAAGTTAATGTTTGTCGTTTGATGCTTGATTATCTTTTGTTTGGTTTTGGTTTTTAAACTAAAAATAATCTATAATAAAACGAAGCAAATAAATCTAAACTATATAAAATGGACATGCTTATCAAGCGAGGCAAAAAGATCATTAAGTGTGAAGAAAGAGAAAACAAATAATAAGTACCGTTTAAAAAACAGTTTTCTCACAACGTTGGTTGTTATTGAAAACAATATCTTATAAAGGTATTAATAACTAGATTCGATGTTTGATTATTTCTCCAGATTTTGTCTTTCAAAATAATCAAATAATAAATCTAAATAACCTGAAGATTATTAATTAACAAATCTCTTTTTAATCCACACTTAATTCACTAGTCGCAACTCACTTAACAAGCATATATAAATCTACTCGCTAAACATGGCAACTAAACTAACAATAATAAGCATAACAATAATAGCGAACATATTAAGCTAAATAAGCTAAAACTACTAATAATGGAAAAGGGAAAAGAAGTAGAACCCGAATGACGAAACCAAATAGAACGAAACCACCCGATTATATAAACTAGACATAATGCTAAGTTTATTTCTCAATTAGTCTTTATTTACTTAATTAGATGATAAAGTATTTAAACTTTATACTCTAATAAACTAGTAAATTCTAATTAAGCTCTAAACTTAGAAAATATACAACCCGTAAGCTCCTCGCCTCATGAGTTGAACCGATAATGTCAAACAACAAGCCAAACAAATTGCTAAAGAAAATAATCATACGTCAACAGTGGACTAATTTATTCTAAATTTGATTAAAAAAAAACTTTTTAAGTGACAAACAAAACCACTTTAGACTAACAATTAAGCCGAATCCTTCAAACTCTTACTGTTACTATGCTACTAAATCTAATATTAGAAAATCTTTTTTTTAAACTTGAATGAAACTAAACCAAGACAGTAAGCACTTTTTATAAAGTGATTTTCTTCTATTAAGCTAGTCGAATTCTAAACACAATAAACTAAAAGCCACAAACTCGAACCAAACTAAATTACGCTTTAACCGAAACAAATCCAATCCAAATCCAAACTACCTGTTCGAACCACAACAACCATTTGAACCAACAACCCACAAATAACAAATCCTGGAAATCTCATCTATCTCATTCGAATCATTAATAACATCAAAACCGGATTCATTAACAAACCAAATCGAACAGTGCATTACGAAACAAATCCAAACTATTACATATCATCAAGTGGAATAGAACATACATAAAATAAAGTACCGTACTCCTAATATTAATACTACTCCTAATCTAAATCTAACTCTATCACTAAATCTAAGAGTGAAAAATAAAACAAAGAAAAGAAAACGAAAATGATAAGATAAGATATGTTTTTTTCATGTCTGCTCTTGATGCGTCATTTATAAGCAAAATGTAGGGACCTTTTCATTTGTTTGCTGGGCAAAAAATCCAATTTAACTTGGGCTGTGTAATCAAATTAAGCAATGGGCCGCAACTAATGTGTTGGGGCGAGTGGGATGGGCTTTTACAAGTCTTGAGTTGAGTTGATTCTTGGCCCTTTTTTTCAAAAAAAAAGGTATGGGTCGGTCCGACCCATATAAATGGTGTCGGGCCGGCCCAATAAGAGATGAAGACACCGTCAGACTCGTAATCTTGTGCTCTTTTCAATGGAATGCTCGGGAAATATTAACGACTTCGTCTTGATCTCGAAAAACGCGTAAACGTCTTCAAATCTTAACCGAAAGTCACCGTTTTTGCTTTATTTTCAATCCCTTGTACCTGCAAGACATAAAAACACAAACCAAACATATTTGCAATAATATTTATCATATTTCATGTTTTTAGTCCGTTTAATAGTGTTTTTCGGGGTATAAATGATGTGTGTTTTAACACACATCAAATTCCCCCACACTAAGCCATTGCTGGTCCCACATGCAATGTTTATAAAACACGTCCAGAAATAAATAATTTAACCCCCCTTAACTTATGACCCCTCACAATCAAATAAGAACAGAAAAGGTCCATTAAGAAGGTTTAAAAATTATTTATTTCAAAAACGCCCCCGTTTTAACCACTTTATTCAATAATAGATAAAAAGTTAAGATACAAATTAATTAAAATTATTTAAAAGGCTTTAAGAATGGGAGTTCGTCATCCTTGATTTTTACAATCCCCAAACCAAGCTTAAAACGGAATCACAGCTAAATATAAGAATAGATGCTAACACTACTCATAAATGCTAATTGTGTACGCATTAGCCACTTTTCGCTCCCTTGTTCCTAAATCCTCTAAGGATTTTATTATTATTATTGGTGACAAATAAATTATGTCCTTATTATCATAAAGGTGCCCGGTTTAGACTATAATTAGTTTGAAATCCTTTCCTAAAGAGACGATATGGTGAGAATAAGGTCCACATTAAGGTTCTAAATTCGTATGATTTAGGGGTTATCCTTTTTATTTCATCCGAAACAACTCAACTACGAGTTCAGAGACGGAGGCTTTATTTAGATAACCCCGGAGTCTAAATTTGGCTTTATTATTAGTCTTATTTCGGCTTCGGTTTATTACATTATTATTATTATTATTAGCCAAATTTCAAGTCCTATGGTCTTTTAACAACTGCCACATCGGTATGCGAGCCGACCATGGTCCATGAGTCTATTTCCCCACAACACTGACAAAACCTCGATGTGTACCTTACTTTCACCAGAAGGAATCTCTACGAAGGGATCTAAACTAAGAATCGCAAAAACCAAAGTAACTTTATTTATTTAACAATTATATAACGTTTATTAAGCTGGTGGGAGCAAAAAGCCACAATTAACCTCTATGAGCTCTAAAGAGATCCAACTACTCCACGCTTAACATCTTACTTATATCTAACTCTATCATTTTTCGTTCTTTGCAAAATTTTAAAGTTAAGAAAACGCTAAGTCTTGAAAGCTAAGGGGAAAGCTAGAGTTTAAAACTCGATCAAGTCAAAAGCTACATAATTCTACAGGCCTACTTATTTATATATTTTTATATTTTCATCCTTTTTTTCCATTTTTTTAATTTTTTTTAGATTTTTAAAATTTTTTTTAATATATAAAACACTCTAAAGAGATCCAACTACTCCACGCTTAGCATCTAACTTATATCTAACTCTATCATTTTTCGTTCTTTGCAAAATTTTAAAGTCTTGCAAACGCTTAGTCTCGAAAGCTAAGGGGAAAGCTAGAGTTTCGGTCAAGTCAAAATACCCTTAGTTCTACGGGCCTACTTATTCACATATCTAATTATAACTCAGAGAGATTTTTTTAAGAATAAAATAAAGCAATATTTTGGTTAAAACAGGGTTGCCAGGGACACAGCAAGGCACATGTATGATCAATTTCGATAGAAATCCCCCCCCCCCCCACACTTAGAATGGAACATTGGCCTCAATGTTCAAAAATATTGGGTTTTACCCCACACTTAGGAAAAAGGCAAATGCAAAAAATTCCAATATATATAGATATATATATATATATATATATATATATATATATATATATATATATATATATATATATATGATCAGGATTAAGGATTCCCAGGATATAATCATGAAAATGATCGGAGACCGCGTGATTAGAGGATTGAAAACAAGCACGAAGGTCTTCAAGATCATAGGGAATCCTGCAAGCAAAAACAGACACCCACAAAACACAACAAGGAAAGAAGCACACTCCTACACTTATGGCTGAAGATAAATCACACTTAAATAAAAACTAAAAATAAAAAATAAAAATAAAATAGATAGATAGATAACACGGGTTGCCTCCATAGAAGCGCTTGTTTTTGTTCGAGTCTATAGCTTGAATCTACGGTTATTTCATTTTAGGTCCATGGTCAAATCCATCACCCGATGTGAGGTAAGGATGGTAATAACAATACCTCACCTCCTTAGGTGAGTATGCAGCAGGATAGGGTGATGACATATGATGAGAACTAAAAGAAGGGGTCTCCATCACCCTCGTCTTCCCACCCGACTGTGTCAGGGAGAAGAATGGATCAAATCTTTCCACTTCCCTTAAGCAAATCTGCTTAGGATCGGGAAGTGGTGGAACTAGTGAGGAGGACTCTGTAGGTAACAATGCTTGAGATACATCGGAAGATGTATCTTCATTAAGCAATTGCTCAAAATAAAGAATGTCACCCTCTGAATCGTAATACCTATCATCAATATCAGTAGAAATTGAATCGTCTAGGCCGATCTCAGTGGTGAGCTCCTCAAAAAGGTCACTAGTCTCAGATGATCTAGACATCGAATCAGAATTACCTAAAGGTTCATCAAACACTCTTGGGACAGGGACATGGTCATTGGCTAGTAAACATTCTAGTTCTTCTATGTCTCTAATAGGATTGAAGTCAATATCCCTATCCCCCGTTAAGAGGGTATCTAAATCATCTCTCAAAAGTAAATCGATCTTTTCATCTCCCAAAACAACTAGGTAGGGTGAGGGCAGTGTGACTAGCAAAGTGGACTCATCAATAACTAGAGTCAACTCAGGGAGGTCCAGATTACTAATGTCCTCAAACTCCTCATCAAAAAGTAGGTTATCATAACATAAGGTAGAATCATCATTAAAGTCAAAAAGAGGGTTTGAGAAAGTTACGTCATAAGATACATGTTTTGAATCATCACCTAAAGGCTCATCAGACATTCCTTTGGTTAAACTTAGATTTTTGAGTAAATGATTAAAAAATTGCTTAACCAAATGCCTAGGCAAGGCAGCTACATCTACATTCTCCATCAAGAAGTCGACTACATATTCTCCTAAAGGTGAATTGATATCAAATTCTACTTCCCCATTATCAGTAGGGGGCAAAGGTGTAGTAGCAGGCATATCATACTCTAAAACACTATCAGATGTCACCTCAGACTCCCTTAGGATTGGGACAAAATCATCAATACTAGACTTTATGAATTCGTCAGTTTCCCTTGCAGGAATAGTGCTAATAACCTCATCCTCCATTAAGAGGGTGTCTGTAGGCTCCATGGTAGCTAAGAACGGTATGGATGGTGTGAATGCAGGAGGTGCGACAGGAGCGGTATAATGATCACTTAAACATTGCTCCTTGTCATAAGTCACCTCTGTGTAATCGCCACTCCCCTCAGGTTCATTTAGAACAACAGGGGAATTGGGCATTTGAGTTCTAAGCATCTCCTCTAAATTATGGTTATTTTCCTTGCATGTATGTATAAGACTATCAAAAATTAAATCCTGAGGGGGCGACTGGTCAATATGGTACTGCGGAGGTTGGTCAAAACAAGGAAAGTCATAATTGTTACCAGGATTAGGCTCATAGACAAAATGGTTCCTGGTTTGACAACCAGAGCTATAATGTGGACCTTCACAGACCTCACAATAGTCGAACTGTTGTTGCTGATACGAAAAATAGAATGGAGGTTGGTCATCACTATAGTTCTGATTGTAATAAGGACCCTGATCATAGAAGGGCATGTTCCCTGCTTGGCAATCATTACTATAATATGGACCTCCACAAAACTCACAACAGTCGAACTACTGTGTCTGACTTGGAGAATAGAATGGAGGTTGGTTAAAACCAAAGTCTTGATTGTAACAGGGACCCTGATCAAAGACGGGTGTGTTCCCTGTTTGACAATCAAAACCCAGGTAAGGGTTCCCTCCACAAAACTCACACGAGTATGTCTCGTATTATGTTGTGGAGGTTGGTTGAAGAATTTGGGAGTATCATTATAAGAATAAGGATTTGAGTCATAAACAGACTCATCTCCGGATCCTACACTCCTACAGCCAGGACAGTTTCCAGTTTCCACCATTAAACGGACCTCCACAATACGAGCAACCAAAACGGTTATACGAAGACATGTCGAAGAATTAAACGGATAAGAGGATAAATAAGATAAGAATTAAATGAAATAAGAGGATAAAGGAGAATATTTTTGAAACTTTTTATATGTATATATAAATAAAAATATTTTTTGCATTTTTTAATATTTATAAAAAGAAAAGGAAAAATTAAAATAAAATAAGAAGGAAAAAATTTTTGGATATTTATTTTTTTAATAAATACGAAAATAAACTTTCCGAAGAAAGGATCTTCAAGGCACTAACTCGAAACACCACGTAAAAATCGTACAACTCTCCCCGGCAACAGCGCTATTTTTGATAAAATGTCAAATGCGTGTCGTAGTTAATATCAAGTATCCCGTTAGAAATAAGAATCACTTTAGAAAAAGTAATAATTAAATCTTCCGGAGTCGTATCCCAACGAGAATTGAATTTGAGATTTACGTTAATGTTTTTCGTTTGATGCTTGATTATCTTTTGGTTTTTGGTTTTGAATTATACTAATTATAATAATAAGCTAAAATAAAACTAAGATATAACTAAAACGGGTATGCTTGTCAAGTGAGGCGAAAAGATCGTTAAGTGTGAAGAAAAGAGTTAATGAAGAATTTGTACCGTTTTAAAAAAAACTGTTATCTCACAACGTTGGTTGTTATTGAAAACATTCCTTTATTTAGGTACAAATTACTTTAAATGATGACGAATTAATACTCGTAAAAACATTATTTTCTCACAAAGTTGGTTTATTTTGAAAACAATATCTTATATAAGTATTAATTACTAGATTTGATGTTTAACTATCTCTCCGGCTTTTGCCCTTCGAAATAATCAAATAAGAAATCTAAATAATCCGAAAATTATTAATCAACAAGTCTCTTTTTAATCCACACTTAATTCACTAGTCGCAACTCACTTAACAAGCATATATAAATCTACTCGCTAAACATGGCAACTAAACTAACAATAATAAGCATAACAATAATAACAAACATATTAAGCTAAATAAGCTAAAACTACTAATAAAGGAAAAGGGAAAAGAAGTAGAACCCTTGAATGACGAAACCAAATAGAACGAAACCACCCGATTATATAAACTAGACATAATGCTAAGTTTATTTCTCAATTAGTCTTTATTTAATTAATTAGATGATAAAGTATTTAAACTTTATACTCTAATAAACTAGTAAATTCTAATTAAGCTTTAAACTTAGAAAATAAGCTAGCTTATACAACCTGTAAACACCTCGCCTCATGAGTTGAACCGATAATGTAAAACAACAAGCCAAACAAATTGCTAAAGCAAATAATCATACGTCAACAGTGGACTAATTTATTCTAAATTTGATTAACAAAAACTTTTTAAGTGATAAACAAAACCACTTTAGACTAACAATTAAGCCAAATCCTTCAAACTCTTACTGTTACTATGCTACTAAATCTAATATTAGAAAATAATTTTTTTAAACTTGAATGAAACTAAACCAAGACAGTAAGCACTTTTTATAAAGTGATTTTCTTCTATTAAGCTAGTCAAATTCTAAACACAATAAACTAAAAGCTACAAACTCGAACCAAACTAAATTACGCTTTAACCGAAACAAATCTAATCCAACTCCAAACTACCTGTTCGAACCATAACAACCATTCAAACCAACAACCTACAAATAACAAATCCTGGAAATCTCATCTATCTCATTCGAATCATCAATAACATCAAAACCGGATTCATTAACAAACCAAATCGAACGGTGCATTACGAAACAAATCCAAACTATTACATATCATCAAGTGGAATAGAACATACATAAAATAAAGTACCATACTCCTAATATTAATACTACTCCTAATCTAAATCTAACTCTACCACTAAATCTAGGAGTGAAAAATAAAACAAAGAAATGAAAACGAAAATGATAAGATAAGATATGTTTTTTTCACGTCTGCTCTTGATGCGTCATTTATAAGCAAAATGTAGGGACCTTTTCATTTGTTTGATGGGCCAAAAAATCCAATTTAACTTGGGCTGTGTAATCAATTTAAGCAATGGGCCGCAACTAATGTGTTGGGGCGAGTGGGCT
This sequence comes from Tanacetum coccineum, assembly GCA_026074375.1. NCBI lineage: Eukaryota > Viridiplantae > Streptophyta > Magnoliopsida > Asterales > Asteraceae > Tanacetum > Tanacetum coccineum. The sequence goes on from BQNB010093859.1 coordinate 8,711, forward strand.
AGGCTTTTACAAGTCTTGAGTTGAGTTGATTCTTGTCCCCTTTTTAAAAAAAGGTATGGGTCGGTCCGACCCATATAAATGGTGTCGGGCCGGCCCAATAAGAGATGAAGACACAGTCAGACTCGTAATCTTGTGCTCTTTTCAATGGAATGCTCGGGAAATATTAACGACTTCGTCTTGATCTCGAAAAACGCGTAAACGTCTTCAAATCTTAACCGAAAGTCACCGTTTTTGCTTTATTTTTAATCCCTTGTATCTGCAAGACATAAAAACACAAACCAAACATATTTGTAATAATATTTTTCATATTTCATGTTTTAATCCGTTTAAAAGTGTTTTTCAGGGTATAAATGATGTGTGTTTTAACACACATCATTAACGTTCTCGCTCTTAGTGATCGACACCCTACTTACCAACGAAGCTGCATCTGATCGAGTACACTGCCCGTTAAAGTGTTGTTTTTAGGTAAAGTCAGCAAAATATAAATGTAAAACTTAATAACTTAAAATATAAATGTAAAACTTGTTTAATCTTTATTTTTATTTAATTTTTTGGTTTTAACCGTAAATTAACTTAACCCCTAGAATTAGTGTAATTTAAATTAGTGTAAAATTATGTATATTTGTTTATTATTGTTTGTTTATGTTTTGTTTGCTTTATTGTTTTCTATATACTATTTTGGTCGATAACCTGATACGGCGTATTCACTTTAATTGAATACGACGTATCTAACTTTCTTAACCGATACATCATATTCATTCAGCAGACTGATAGGACGTATTCAAATTAATTGAATATAGCGTATCGATCACCTGCTATAACAACAGAGACATATTCTTTGTATTTGATTTTCTGTATTACCATTCCTCGGAGGAAATCCTACTAATATTTTTGCCTTTGTTACAGATCGTGACTAAATCACTGAAAATAGATTAAAGAGGCAATGACTGGAGTGATGACAGAACTAATCTTGAGAGAATGCATGGAAAAAGCTCAAGCTAAATCAAGTCCTGCTAAACTAAAGATCGACAATAATGTGAAAACTGAACTTAGCAAGAAGCACTTAAAGGAATTACGAAACAATGTTTACAGCGGAACGGAAGATGAAGACGTGGTCGACCACATTGATAAAGTTCTTAAAATAAGCAATTTAATTAAAACTCCTGATATGGACACCGGTCGACTAGGCGTGTATGTATTTCCCTTCTCACTTATTGGTGTTGCATGAAAATGGTGGATAAATGAAGGGAGCGACAAAATCACCACCTGGAGTGAGGTAGTAGGGAGATTTTTCTGTAAGTACTATCCCCTATCCCAAGTCGGCAAATACATGGGAGGATGAAGACAAAGGGGATGACTATTTAGAATTCATAATCTGATTGAATTCAAAATGCAAATGTCACAAAAGTATGGATGGAATGACTAAAAAAGCATTATGGCATTATTGGTTAAAAGAAGAGGAAGGTAATGAACTAACGGATGACGCAGAATCAAGCAACGAAGAACTGAAGGAATATGATTATGAAAACCCTCGTAACACCGATAATGACTCATTTTTCAAACCTTATTTGCATGCTCAAGAAAAAGATAATAGATATGAAATTAAGAAATGGAATGAACGCAACCAAGAGTACGGTAGGGGCAAAATTAGCAAGGTGAACGATATTACTCTGAACAACACACTCTACTCTGACAATATAAAAAATGAGCAGCTCAACAAAAGGGTGTACAGAGCCAAAAAGTTTGAAGTTATAAATAGTACATTGCTATAAACACAAACGAATGCAATGCTTGGATGAGAAATGAATATAGTGTGTCTCACATCTACCAAGAGATTTTTCGAGAAAAGGACGAAGGGGGACCGTGACACACACCAAGGAATAAAGGAAGCTAAAGAAAAGTCTAACTTAAAGCCTTCGCTGAAAAGAAAAGTGCTTCCCGGGAAACAACCCAGACTGTTTTTAATTTATTTTATCAAGTCTGTCTTCCCTGACATCAATACGGCGTATTCGCTCCATACCATACGGCGTATTAATTGTCTGAACGTTATCAGTCTTTAATTTTTCTGCATTTAAAACATTATTGTCAGATTTAGGATACGACGTATTCATGCACATGATATGGCGTATCTGGCAAATCTGACTCGTATTGATACTTTTACAGGTTTCTCCATACAGCGTATCCAGGTTTTTGGATATGACGTATTGGTTTTCTGTATTGTTTATTTTTTTAATTATTAACCGTAGGATACCCGAGATAGGATTGCATGATTTTCTTATATTTTGCACAGGACCTCACTGAAAAGAAATCAACAACGTTGGTAAAGTATCCATAATCTATAATTCTATGTGTGTTGTAGTCATGCGGAAATTCAGACGCATTTACATCATACATCCTTGCTCATATACTCAACTTGGAGAATCATACCGAGCAAATATCAGGGGATTTTCTCGTTCTAATTATTTTATTTCCTGTTTTTAATGTTATTTTTATACAATGAGGATGTTGTACAATTTAAGCGAGAGGATGAGAATTAGAACTCTACTTGTCCTATTTTTCACATTAATATGCTTAAATTATGCTTAAATTTAAAAAATTTCAAGCATACTTTTGTGAAATTACTAGTTACATAACCTGCACACAAAACCCTTGTTAGATATTGTGAGGATTCAGCCTTATCCGTTTCCAAATGTTTAACCAAAATCCTACAAAAATATGAGTGTGCCAGTGATGTTGTAGACTTTCGAACTTGACTTGGTATATCTATTTGAGACCACAATAATGAGTACTATGGATTTAGAAGGAGTAACTTGTTTAAACTGGTAAATTTCTAGGATTACACCTAAAAAGCCTATATATGTTGTGCTATTAACTAATCACACCGGTTAGTTAACCCCCGTATAAACCCTTTGTTTACTCTCACTTTTAGAGTAAGATACCCCTAGAAAAACTAGTAGAGCCAATCCTTTAGGATAACACCAACTATTTGTTTTGTTACACCTTAGCCTACCCAGTTAAATTAAGTCCATTTATTAGTTGCTAGTTACTTTAGTGTAAAGTATGTATTTCCTGTGTCTTGTGCCATTTTCTTTCTCTGGTATGGTTGGGAAATTGCACATTGCAATTAGGAATGTAAAAGTAGTTTAAACTCATGTATTTTTACCACCATCACAATTATTAGTATGTCCGAAGAATGAAAAATTATGGAAAAAATTATTCGGAGCTATTATGATCGTGAAGATGGTGAAATTACACCAAGATTCATAGTGTATTGTTTATAAAAAAATTGAAAAATTAGAAAATTGGTGCAAAAAAAAGGAGGAAAATTTTAGACATAGTCAATTTGTTAAAGCTTAAACCAATTATATTATTTGAAGGATTGATTATTCATTGATACATGATTATAAATCAACGATGTAAAGTTTTATATAAAGTGGTAGATATCGCCACTTGATTTTGTAAGAGTATGTATAGTATGGATGATTAAGAAGTTGGCCGTTATGGGAACGCCAACTAAGGTTGTTTTTGTTGATCTATGATCAAGACGTTTGTGTATATATTTTAGTGTCTTTATCATGGGAACGGTCAGGAAAGTATCTAGCAACTTGTACCTTATTTGTTTGGACTTAATCTATTTGTTTTGTAAATTTTTATTTAACAACAATTATTTCCATTTCCTAATTTCTAACCCTTAGGTTTTATTCGAATAAGGATGCGAGCAATCACATGTGTCTATTCCATCGTTATTGCCATGTATGTGTGGTTTTGTCCGCCTTGTTGGTTTATTACTTTTGGAGAAAAGATTAGAAGATCCATACCCTATATCACTATTAGTCCTACTCTTTAGCTTATTCAAGTTAAGGTTTGAATGCAGTCATATGTGTCTATCCCATCGTTATGGGTGTGTATGTATGGTCTTTGTCACCTTTTCTAGAATATTGGTATCGGTAGATATTAGATAAAGTGATCAAACCCTTTAAGCCTTTAAAATAAAAACCCAATTTACCTTAGCTTTGTTCAGTAAGGTCTCGAATACAAGTCATATGTGTCTATCCTATCGTTATGGGTATGTTTGTATGATTTGTCACGGTTCTCGAATATTGGATCTATAGATGATTAGAAAGAGTGACCCTCCAAATCCTTTTTATGCCTTTAAACCACTTTACCTTTATAAACTTTGTTATCCTTCATTCTTTAGTGGTGGTGTTGAGTATCTTTGCCGTAAGCCTATGATTGATTACTCGTCACGATTGAACCGAGGAGCACATTAATGCAATTTAGTTACATGTTACCACATAGATTAGCCGAGTGATTTGAGTGCTTTAATCATCCTATTTTGTGAGGTGTTTGGTTGTGTACTAGTAATTGATCAAATAAATGCTTAACGAAAAAATCCTTTGGGATACATTTTCATTAATTTCTAAAGGCTACTTGAGGACAAGTAGGATTCAAGTGGGGGGATATTTAATGACATCAAATAGCGTCACTTTTATAGCATCATTTATCCCATGTAAATTACCTGTTTTGTATAATTATTGCAAGAAATGATACTTAATCGTTTATATTTAAGAATTGCAGTAATTATAGAGTACTTTCTGAAGATTAGCTAAAAGGCACCCATTCGAGAGCTTAAACAAAGAAATATGAAGAATACTGATCTGACATCCAATACGCCGTATCCATCAAGGAAGATATGGTGTATCCGTGCCTGCACTTCACAAGAAACCACGAAGAATTAAGTCCTATACGCCGTATCTAGAAGACCTTATACGCCATATCCAAGATATAGTAATTAAATATTCTGGAAGATATTGAACGTGGCCCTACTCCAAGAAACTCTCGATACGCCGTATTAACTTAAACCAATACGTTGTATCGACCAAATTCCAAACACTATATATAGAAGGTATAAAACAAGTTTTAGGTGTGCTTGATCATATTTTCGATACCATAACCACAAAGGTTGATTTTTAAAAGACAAGAAGAGTAGAAGAGGTTAAGCAAAGCTACTAATTCCATGATTATGAAGATTTAAATGTTTGGTTTGTTTATATCGATTGCTTAATTTATCGTTGATTGTTGTTTATGTTTATCAATTTATACTTGTTTACGTGCTTAAGTATGCGACCCATCATTCAACTAGATCTAGGAATGCAAAATATCTCGCTAGCTAGATGTCGGGATGGCTCTCCATATCAGCAATTTATATATCTATAGTAATAGGATCACAAATATTGACCTATCTTTACCATTGGTTTATGTGAACAAGTTAGACTAGCAGGTGACCTAGGATCAACAAATAACATACTGATTCCTTTGGTAAAGACTCGAACAGTGGACTACTAGTATATAAAGAGCCGTTAAGCAGTAAGTGGGTAAAGTCTCCATGAGCTAGGGTTTAATAAGATCACCATTATTAATCTCCTATGAAAGATTATAATCAGCGAATAGGATGCTTTATGCGGATGCGTTTAATTGTGACAGAATTCTATGTGTCTAGGTTTTAGGAATAAGTATCGCTTAAATCTTGGAATGATATGCAGCCTCGATATAAGCACTCATTGCACTAAAATAAACAAACCAACGTTTTAATTGGATTAATCATGGTTAATACAGTTTTCTTATATTTGGCTAGACCACTCTTCTACATTTTGATTATCTACTTGCGTGTGTTATTGTGTTTTAAATTGATATAAGTTACCACAAAACCTGTGCCAGTCTCTCAGACTGAAGCCTCCCCCCTTTTATCTGTTAGAATTAAGATTAACATAGGTTTAACATAGATTAGAATTAACATAGTTTTAATTAACTTAATTTAGTTAACCAAAATATTGATAGAACTATAAGATTAACGCTCTCGCTCTTAGTGATTGACACCCTACTTACTAACAAAGCTACATCTGATCGGGTACACTGCCCGTTAAAGTGTTGTTTTAAGGTAAAGTCAGCAAAATATAAATGTAAAACTTAATAACTTAAAATTACCTTTACACAACGACACATCAGTATGCATTGATTAAACCTTGTTTTTCATCAAATAAAACCCAAATGTGATCAATATTTTCCAAAAACTTTCTCACAACTAGGACATTCTTAAAATGTTTTATGCATTGTTTAATACAAAAAAACATTTTCATTCATGCATCATATGTCTCTTGAACGCTTGTGGAAATACATAAATAATATGTTTTTATTCTGGTCATTCAATCGTAGCTACATCAAATCAAGGAGACTTTGGGTTATCTCATTATTATATTTTCTTTTGAGTCAAGATAACCGCACTTCCACATTGTTTTCATATAGGCACATACTAGAACAAAATGTTTTTTTGTAGTTCTGCAGAAGCCGGTTCCCTTCATTACTGAAGGACGGTTCCATGCTACACATGAAACCGGCAAAACCGGCTGAACAGTACATCAGCATTACAACCCGAATTTTGAACTTTAAACTTAACTTTTTCCTACCAAATTCAACCTATACCAATTTATAGGCTTTAGAAGTTGACCTTAGGGAAATCTAATCATTAGATCTTTACCAAAATAATAGATAATGCATTTTAATCATCCAAAATTATTGTTCTATAAATAGCTACCTTGTCCCAAACATCCCTTCACCCAGAACTTTTACTAACCATACAATTCCAAATACAAACAAAGATAAGAAGTCAGCCAATGAGTTCAAATGTACCGCTAGAATAAGTGTCCCTGCATGTTGTTTTGTCAATCCTTATCTCGTCTCTCCACCCTACTAAAACCTATCCCCTCCTGCCGACTATCAAACGGGCCCTCTACCAAGTCCCATCATATCACCACCTCTTTCACCCATTGTCTCACCGGGGATCTCACCCGAAGAACTCTTGATCACTCCTAAGTCAACTCCACTTCCTATGACTTCTCCACCACCTGCTCCATCACAACCATCCAAACATTCCTCCCTGTTGGCCATAAACTTGGATCGCTAATCTTCTCTACTCCTTCCACATCACCTCACCCATTCTTTGATTCCCTTGAGGACTTACCTTCACGAACCACCAATCCACCACCACCAAGACCCTCATTTGACACAATCGAGCATTTGGCTAACCAACCCCCGCCTCTTCCTACCATGGAACCTCTTCTTCCACCTTTGCCACCACAACTTCCGCCTTTGGAACCCAATAATCCCTTTCTCATGCTCACTCATGAAATGTTTTGTGATCATTGCCAATACTCGCAAGTCATTGTCAATAATCGCTGTGAAGAAATGAGGTTCATCCTCAATCACATTCTCAAGCGCCACGACATTCTCTCTTAGAAGAATAACTCTTAGATTAGTTTAGTATAGGAAATGAATAAAACTATACTTGTTCTTAGTTTTACCTACTTTTGTATTGATCTTAATATCTCAAAAGTGGATGTTTATTTTATTATAAGCAATCAATTCTCTATTTAGTTGATTATGTTGTGGATGTGCTTACTTCCTGCAAAATGCTTTATTACTCTTTGTACTACTCATTTTTGAAGGGTCAAAATTTGACTTTAGATACAGTAGATGGTTCCTCGACAATAAAGGCTAGTTCCCTTCCTTCGATGGAACCGCCTAAGCCGGTTCTACAGTAGCAGATTTTTGCTTCTTGCTTTTAACTTACATTAAAATAGCTAACATATTTGTTTTGTAGCATTACATCTCTTTTCTTATTGATTCCCTCTCTTAAATAGGATGCCTCTGTCAAGGGGGAGCATTGCACCTTGATTCTCTCCTAATCAACTCTTATTAGTATTCGACTTGCTTCGAATCGACTCACGATTATACCCAATCTTTTTGTTTCGACAAAAAGGGAAGAAGGGAAGTAAAAAGTCCATGATTTAATACTTCTCACTTTAAATTTTTACTTGCAACAATATTATGTTTTGTCATCAACAAAAAAGGGGAGATTGTTAATACAAATAAACCTGCAAAAAAACGTTTATTTTTATCTTACGATCTTCTCGTGTTTTGTCGATAACAAAACATAAATCGTTACAAGTAATCGTTTAATCATTTATCACTTAAAACTAACAATTTACACATGTATTTTTTCAATTCTTATTTGCATCATTGATGACATAATCATCCTACCATATCTTAGGGAAATCTACAAAGATTACACATAACCTTTTAAGATTTGGCAATCAAAAATTTGGATTGTGTTTTGTATAGCCGGTTCCATATATTAAACTGGTCGATTCCCATAACCGATAGAATCGTGCTACAAGACATTTGTCAGAATGCCTGTTCCATTAGCCTACACTGGCCGGTTCCTAGAATCGGAGGATCCGTGCTACAGTACAGCCGATTTCATTGGCTTATAATGACCGGTTCCATCCTATAGATGGAACTGGCAGAACTGTGCTACAGTACAAATTTAGGCCTATAAATACCAAGCCATTTGTCATGTTTTACTCACCTATTCTCATTCGAATCTCTATAACAATCTGATCATTCTCTTCTTTTCAGTTCTAGTTAGTTGCATATATCATTTGTAGGTAATTCTCTTTGTAGAAGAAATTGCTAAAATAGTATACGAGACGATCAAGCTCAAGCAACCTTGATTCGCATCTCTGTCATCTCATCAAGATCACCTTGCTAGTTCTTGTACAACATTTAGTAGTTATAGTAGCATACATCATCCTTGTAAAAAGAAGTGTGATTGCATTGGGTTGATTCTACCTTTGTTAGAATCCTGTATTTAGCTTTGTATCGTTAAAAGGTGTAAGCGACGTTCTAAGGCTTCTTTGCCAATTAAAAGGAGATTGGTGACTAGTGTTTATGAACTCTCGAGTAGTTGACTCGGGGAGTAGAGTAGGGAAAGTAAGGTGTCCTTGTAGCCAAACCACTATAAACGCTTGTGTCTTGGTTCTATCTTTTCTTATTCTCTTTTACATTTATTTACATTCTATATTTACTAATGAGGTGTCATTTTATACACTTTTTCGGGGTCATTTAACTCCCTAAATCGTGCATTTATGCCCAAAATAGGTACTTAATCTTTCTTTTTTAGGTATTTCTCATTTAGAGTGGAAGGCATAAGAGGGAATTACACTGTCTTGGCTCATTTAGAGATGAAAAAAGATGGACTATGACTACACCAACATCTCTTAAGATTATGTTCTCATCGGCTAGAGACGGCGTCACAAAATACATGTGACGCCATCACAACTCATCTCATGACAGTGTCACAAGATTTCACAACGACGTCAGCTCGCACGACCCAGCCCAAGATCTAGAATATTCTCTTTCACGACGGCGTCACGATTAAAACGCGACGCCGTCGCAGCGATTTATCTATATATACAAATCTGTTTTAGGGTTTTGTGTGTGTGACTTTAGAGTAAAAAAAGAAGACGAACCCTAGTTCGTTTGGCAGCTTATTAGGACAATTTTAGGGCTTTAAAAACCCTATTGTAACTCCTTTAATTCATGTTTTAATCAAGTAATATTATCTTAATCATTCAATATGTCTTGTTGTTTGATTCATTATTATTCTTGCTTTATCTTTAACATGCTTGGATAAACTCCCTATTGTGTTCATTTATGATTGTATGAAACCTAGAATGTAGATCTTAGTGATGTTGCTTCTTGTGATGGATATGTATGTTAGGATTTAGAAAACCAGCTTTTGTCTGTATCGTTGTTGATATGTCTAGGGAAACATGATTGTGTAGAAAGGATACCATCGGGTAACAGTCTTTATACTACCTTGCCCTCTAATATGGTTGATCCACTATTAATATATTTCACATGCATTTAATATACTCTTAGGGGTCTTGTAACTGTCTTCATACTACCTTACTTGCGCGTTGCCCTAACAGAATATTAAATAGATAGCGGGTTCATGTTATTCGTTCATGACTTAGGAAATAATTACATAGATCATCATAAGTGTGACAAAGTAACAACACTAGCAGAAGCAATCTAGGGATTAATACATGATTAAATGAATACAATCATTTATTATATTGTTATCACCATTAGCGTAGATTATTATTTAGTTTGATAGCTAAAACCAAACCAATCTCTCAAACCATAGATTTACCTATTTTCTTATAAATATAAAAATACAAAAATAATCTTCTCTTAACCCCTAGAATTCTGTTAGACCGTGATCAAGCCTTCCCAACCTATTCCCCTAGAGAACGATAACAACCCCCGAGTCTTGCCTATACTACTACTACAACGGTTAGGTACTCTGCCTAGGGAGTTGTAAAACTTCTTTTAGAATTCCCTTACGACAACCGCATCAAGTTTTTGTCGCCGCTGCATGGGGAATAGTTAGGTTTTGATCATAGTTTAGCTTAGTTCTACTTGCTTGAATCCTTTCAAGTAAGAATTTAATTTCCGCATATTAGCTTTCTCGTAGTCTATCTTTTCTTTGTGTTATCTGTTTTGTAACTCATTCTCGTCAACCACCATGGGAGACGAGAATCTTATCCGTACTCTTGGAGACTACTCCAAACCTAGCCATGAGGGCTACAGGAATACCATTGAGCTCCCCATAGGGAACAACGTGGTACCTCTTCGATCCGACACCATCCGGTAAGTGCAAAACGGATGCTCATTCCACGGACTCCAGTTGGTGAAAATAGGGAAAGAACGCGCCTACGTTTATTTCAATTTTCCCTTCGCGATCAAGCTAGCAGTTGGCTTGAACGTCTTCCAGCAGGATCCATCACCATATAGGAGGATCTTACTACTCGTTTCCTTGCTCAATTCTTTCCACATGAAGGATCGTAAAACTTCGCAATGATATCTTGATGTTCCAACAACATCATGGAGAATCTCTATCTGAAGCATGGACTCGTTTCAAGGACTTACTACAAAAAGTCCCTCATCATGGCATCGACCTTTGGCTCCAAGTCCAAATTTTTTATGATCATGTCAATCCCGTCACAAGACGAACCATTGACTAATCGACCGGTGGTAAGCTTCGTGACCGAAACGCCAAAGAATCCTGGGCATTATTAGAGGACCTCGCCCTCTATGACAACAAAAGTAGGAATGACTTAAGGGATTTCGCCAAGCCGGTCAAGGCAATCACTTTGCCTCAAGATGTCCTGAGTACATCTGACTGCCGTCTCATCGAGCTCGAAAATCAAGTCCAACGCTTGATGGATGCTCATCTTGCTCCGACATAGCCTACTCAAGTAAACAAAATCACTACCTCATGTGAAATCTGTAGTGGTCCTCACGACACTCAATATTGCATGGAAGATCCCTAATAAGCCTTTGTTGAATACACATCCTCGCATACCGATAAAGCGGGAGGTAAGTGGTATACTTTCAAGCCCGAGCAAAACAATCTTGGTGACACCTATAATCCATCCTGGAAAAGTCACCCGAACCTTAGGTAGAGACAACCCTAAAATTCTTAAAATAAATTTTTAAACCCACCTAACCGGTTCTAACCTAACGGTTCAATCCCAAACCGTCCATTCAAAAACCGTCCTCAAAGCTCTAACAATCAATCAAATCTTGAAGGATTTGTATCCAGCTTCATGGCATCTTAAGACGTTAAACTGTCTAATTTTGAAGCCGATTTCAAACAACAGCAAAGTGAGATGACCAACAAGATTGACACAGTATTGAAGGCCATCACCGATAGAATAGCGGGAACCCTACCTGGCGATGCGGTCAAGAATCCAAAACTAAGTGCTTCCCTAGTTTTGTTTGCTTTTTCTTACCCAACAATTGATCCCTAATGCTCATCTCACCCCTCCACTTCAATCAATGCTATCAAGGCACATTTTAGAGAGGCAAACATTTCCTAGGCAAACCTGACGCAAACCGAGATGGGGATCGAACCGCAACAACCGAAAGAACCCGAACCAACTCTTAAAGATGAATTCCAGGATTTGCATCTTAACCTACTAGTTCTTGAAGTCCTAGCTCACTCTCCAATCTATAAGGCTATATTGGATAAATACGTAGAGAGCTTAGAACTAGGAAAAAATAGATCAACATTTATCCAAGGCGAAATACCTATAAAGATGAAAGACCCCAGACTATTCACTCTAACTTGTAGATTAGGGGACTCAAAACCCTTCGACACCTTAGCCGATCTAGGATCATGCTTGAACATAATCCCACTTTACCTCTTTAAAAATCTTAACATTGGACTATTAGAAGAGACTGACCATATCTTTGGATTGGCTGACGGAACCAAGTCCTACCCCGTTGGGATTGTTAAAGACGTAGAAGTCCACATATGGAAACTAAAACTATTAAATGATTTCTACATGATCGATATGAAGAAGGACCCCGAAACCCCTCTGCTAGTAGGAAGAGGATTTCTAGCTACCGCCAACGCAGTTATAGATTATAGGATGGCCAAAATAGCGGTAGGAGAGGGAATCACTAGATTAGTATTCAGAGTAAAAGGAGTCGACTTAGGTAAGGAGGAAGCACCATATTGGACCACACTTGGAAAAAGGAAGTCATACAAACCATGACCTAGCTCAAATGGAGTAGGCGTACGAACCCCCTATTATGCAAGAAATGACTTCTTAGACTTCCATTTACCTAGAGAATGGGAAATTGCTAGAGATGCCGAGCTCAATCCTTTTAAGGATACCTTAGTGTTTAGGAGGATGGTAGAATTTTTAGGAGCCATACCCATTAACCTTAAGAGTAATATGTAGGAATCAGAGGACCTAATTAAAAACCCGATTAACTGGGTTAAACCACCCAAAAACAAAGATGGAGCATGGCACGCCAAGATTAGACTAATCGATCCAGACGGAGAGGAGTTTACCAAAACCTTACAGTCAATCCCCACCACTAGGAAGCTCTCCAAAAGAGAAAGTCCAATGGAAATCATCAAATTGGACCACTTCTATGACACTTGACATGTGACTTCGAGTCTAGCTACAAGACTCATAAATAAAGAAAAGCGCTTTTGGGAGGCAACCTGTTAGGAATATGAAAGTATCAGTCAATTCCATAAATATTGTATGACGGGCTCGTAGTATAATTGTTAGAACTTAAGTAAGCTAGTAAGGCCCAAGGCCCATGGTAAGCCCATCAAGAATACCATGGCCGGCCATAGACTAAGTATTTATACCCCTCTCCATGCCTTGGAGAGGGTTGGTTGTTCACTTTTCTTAATCTAATTTTGTTCATTTTCCTTTCTCTTTCTAGAAGTGTTCATCCCATCTTTCTCTCTCTAGTTCTTCATTCTTTTGTGTGAAAGATTAGATAATCTAATATTCTACAATTGGTATCAAGAGCCATGGGGTGATATAGCTTTGGTTGTGTGTGCTTTTGTTACTTGTTTTGGAGCATGTGTTTTGGTTCGAACATAGTCAAAAGATTTCATCTTTTGTGTGTTCAAGAACCATAAAGATTAGTACTTTCTTGTTTGTCTATCTTGGTATAAGCTTAGTTTAAAAGCATAACTTTGGAAACATAAAAAATCTTCATCTTTTTGAGTATTTTGGTTAACACTTATTTTTGAGTCAAAATCTTGATCCGGAAATTTTTTGTGTTCAAATCCATAAAGTTTGTGTTTTTAAGGTTCTCATAGTGTTAGATTAGCAAGAAGTACAAGTGATTTCAAGTAAAAACGTCAAAAATTATGTTTTTAAGTGATTTGAAGTGTTTGAAGACGGCTTTTTATACACACTGTTTGAATCCAACGATTTATACGTCTTGAATCTAGCGATTTATACATTTTTTAAATCCAACGATTTATTTGTACTTGAATTCAGCGATTTATATGTTGTGCAATCGATGATTTATACGTAAGGAATTTCAGCGATTTATACATTTTTTTATTTAGCGATTTATACTTGTTGCATTTTCGGCAATTTATACGTGGTTCAAATCCGGCAATTTATACGTGTCAACTTTTAGCGATTTATACGTATTTTAAAATCCAGCGATTTATACCTTACCTAATCCAGCGATTTATACCTGTCTTCAATCCAGCGATTTATACATGTCTTCAATCCAGCGATTTATACGGTTTTTTCTATGATTTGTAAAATCCCGTGAAGTATTCAATTATTTTCTCGGTTTTATCAAGAATTGTAAAATCCCGTATAATCCTAAGACTCATCCACTTAAAATAAACATCAATTTATCACAACAACCTCTTATCACCGAGTGATCAAAAGATTATATTTTCTCATCAAATTGAAATGGATTCTATTATTCCACTTGGACAAAAGAATACTCTTGCAGAATGTATGATACTCTCCGGTGCTGACAATCGTCCACCTATTTTGGACAAGGACTTGTATGATTCGTGGAAAAGTCGAATAGAACTTTACATGAAAAATAGAGAACATGGGAGAATAATACTTAAATCAATTGAAAATGGTCCACTTATTTAGCCTATTGTGGAAGAAATTGAGTGATCAGAACTAAGAAATATGCTGAATTATCTGCTGCTGAGAAGATTCAAGCTGATTGTGATATGAAAGCTACCAATAACATTCTTCAAGGTCTCCTTGCTGATATCTATTCACTTGTGAATCATCACAGAGTTGCTGTTGGGACTTAAAAGACTTCAAGGATTCTTAGAAGTTACTACTGCTCATGTACATAATGGAAATTATGCTAAGTAGTTAGTACTGGTAGTATAAAGTTACCACTGCTAGTTACTACTGTGAGTACATATTAGTACTGCTAGTACTAATGTTACTACTGCTTATGTTTATTAGTGCTGTTAGTGAAAGAGTTTATGCTGCTGGATTACAACTGCTAGAAGACTTACTACTGCCAAGAGGATAAAGACGATTTAAAGAGATAAAGATTGTTTGGAGAACAAGAATACTTGTGAAGATAAGTATTGAGATATTTATGTACAAGATATATATAATGTATTTATTTAATAGATTCCGTTTATGTTTAGAAAAGATTACGATATCTTAGGAATGTATTGTAAGCCGACTAAGACTCCTTAGTCTATAAAAGGAGGCCCTAGGGCATTAGTTGAGATATCAAGTTATATGCAAGTTCATAAGTTTTCATAGTTGTCAAGTCGATTCAGAAAAGCTTCAAGGTTGTAAACCCTAGTACTAGTGAAGAGTACTCATATTATTGATCTAATAATATTGGAGCATTTGGTTATATCTTTGTTTATACGATTACTATTTTATTCATAATACTTCTAGGTATTAAGGTGTCGATTCCGCATACACTTTAGTATACAAACAAAGTTTCTACTACAAGTTATTTTAGATTTATCCAAGGTAATTTAACCTTAGACAACCTAAGGAATCGATCAAGGATTAGGATCAACAAGTGGTATCAGAGTGTTACTTTGAGAAACTTTGATCTAGAATACATGGAGTTTGTATCTACAAATAGTAATACTAATGCTAAGTTACCCATACTCAAACTGGGTGAGTATGAGATGTGGGTGATAAGGATTAAGCAGTACTTCCAGATCTAAGACTATGCTCTATGGGAGGTCATAGAGAATGGTGATTCATGGGTGTTTGTACCACAAACAGTACATGAGAATGGTACTTTAGTTACAAAGATGTCTATACCTGTAACTGCTAAAGAAAAGACAAATAAGAAGAATGATGTGAAGGCCAGAAGCTTGCTACTCATGGCTCTTCCCAATGAACATCAACTAACATTCAGTCAGTACCCTGATGCTAAAACAATGTTTGCTTCCATTGAAACACGATTTGGAGGTAATGCAGCTACTAAGAAAACTCAAAAGACACTTTTGAAGCAGCAGTACGAAAATTTCAGTGCATCAAGTGCAGAGTCTCTTGACTTTATCTTTAATAGGCTTCAAAAGATAGTCAGTAGGCTTGTAATTTTGGGTGTGGTCATCGCCCAAGAAGACTTAAATTCAAAGTTTTTGAGCAGCTTGCCCCCTGAGTGGAACACTCATGTAGTTTTGTAGATGAATAAGCCTGAAGTTGAAACTATGAGCATTGATGATTTGTATAACAACTTCAAAATTGTTGAACAAAAGGTAAAGAAATATGTTGATGCAAGTAGTGGTGCTCAAAACTTGGCCTTCATGACTGCTCCAAGCACTAGCAGTACTAATGATGCTAACACTGCTAGTCCACAAGTTAGTACTGTTGGCCCTAATGTTAACACTGCTAGTCCTCAAGTTAGTACTGCTAGATTCAGTGCTAATGCTGTGTATTCTTTCATGGTTGAAAATCCCAATGGTTCTAATCTTTTACATTAAGACTTAGAGCAAATTCATAAAGATGATCTGGAAGCAATGGATTTAAAGTGGCAGCTCTCTCTGCTAAGTATGAGGGCAAAGAGGTACTATCAGAGGACAGGCAAGAAGATTTTCATAAATGCTAATGATATTGTTGGGTATGATAAATCCAAGGTAGAGTGTTTTAACTGTCATAAGATGGGACACTTTGCCAGGGAGTGTAGAGCACCAAGAAGCAAGGAAGGTCAATTCAGAAATCAAGAAAACACCAGGAAGCAAGGAAACAATGAAGATGAATCTTCAAAGGCAATGTTAGCCATAGATGGTGTAGGTTTTGATTGGAGTGACATGGCAGAAGAACAAGTTCAGACAAACATGGCTCTAATGGTGTTTTCAGACTCAGAGGTATACACTAATAAAACTTGCTCTAAAACTTGTCTGAAAAACTATGAAACTCTTAAGAAACAGTGTGATGATTTGATTGTTAAGCTTAATCAAACTGAATTTACAACAGCTACATATAAAATAGGTTTAGCAACAATAGAAGAACAACTTATCACATATAGGAAGAATGAGGTTCTTTTTAGTGAAGAAGTTGCAGTTCTTAAAAGAGAAGTAGCTTGCAAAGACTATGAAATAAAAGTCAACCCCGACAAAGTCAAAGTCAAACAGAGTCAAAGTCAAAGAAAAAAAAACAACTTCAGGACTGAATTTGCCAAATCCTAAAACTTGGATTTGAAAGATTTGATGAAAAGAATGGTATTTATAACTTGAGGGACTAATTCTGCCAATCCCAAAAGTTATATACCATAAGGACTGATTCTGCCATGTCTCTAAAGCTGTATTACCACAAGGGACGAGTTTTGCAATGCAAGGTATAACAATGAGGGGCCTGACTTGCCAACCCCCATTATCTTTACACCACAAGGACTTTGTATGCAAACAACCATATATCTTTGGAGGGCCAAACTTGTACATTCCCTAAACTTTTACCTGTTACCCCCAACCTTGATAAACCCATTTTTCCCGCCCCTTTTCACTGTTCATCTCTCCCTCCTCTTTACCCTGCAACACCACTTTTACACAAAAGGTAAAATCATCACCCTCAACCCACTAAACCCTGGTCACAAGATGCCTTGCCAAGTTGGCAATCCCACTCTTTTCAAGATTAATCCAACGATGGGTATGAAATCAAGAAAGCACAAAAGATGATAAATGGCTCAGATAGACTTTGGGAGATTTCACTCACACAACAAGCACAACACTCTGCATATAAAAGAGAGAAGAAGACAGTTTTTATTTTTTTAACCTAGTTTTTTTAACTAGTGTAATTTTTAGTTTTATTTTGTTGTTTAAATTTCAGCTTAATTTATGTTTTTAATGTAATTCCTTC
>BQNB010093860.1:0-25400 GCA_026074375.1 Tanacetum coccineum
ACTTTGGCTTTGACTTTTTGGTCTTTGCCTTCGATTTGACTTTGTCTTTTCCACGCATTTCCATTCCGTGCTCGGTTTTGTCATTTTTGGCTTTGTTTTTCGTCCTTTTGTCGGGTATCTATTTCCTGCACAAGATAAGTGAAAACATACAAATACAAAGTATTTTTGGGTACGTTTTTGGTCATTTAAGTCCAGATTTAATGGAAAAAGGTATGTGTATTTAAGCACATACCACAGATTCATGACATAGGGTGCGTTTGGTTTAAGTAAAGCACCGACAGGGTGCGTTTGGTTTAGCAGAACTGCCAAAAGGGGTGTTTGGTTGGCTGTGTAACCGCACAAAGGTGCGTTTGGTTTGACAGATTCGCGATAAGGGTGTGTTTGGGATGGCAGAATTGCACAAGGGGTGTGTTTGGTTTGACAGTTTGACGATTAGGGTGCGTTTGGGATAGCAGAATTGCACAAGGGGTGTGTTTGGGTTTGAAATAAGCACCAAGGGGTGCGTTTGGGTTTAGAGAAGACAATAAAGGGGCCCGTTTGGTTGGTTTAGCAGAAATAGGTGCTTTTGGTTTAGCAGAAAAACCAATGAGGTTTCGTTTGGTTTATAAAAGAATCGACTAATAAATATAATGAAAGATTTTATAAATATAAATCGGATATATATATATTGGTGGTTTAAAATGGTTAAATAAATGTAATATATATATATATATATATATATATATATATATATATATATATGTATATATATACATATATATATATACATATATATACATATATATACATATATATACATATATATATATATATAACGCGCGAGTAAATGTAACACGGATTGATTGAAAAAGGATTAAGTTATACATTTTTAAGATTGTTTAATTTATAATTATACAATAACCAGATAAACGAACGAAAACTATACTTTTACAATGAGGCAACTGTTTTAGCCACAACCCGTCGAGGAAACGAAATATAAATTCATAAAATATTATTTTATATTTTATAATTGTCAATTAGAAGATAACCTCATAATTGTTGTAAAAGCTTTACAAACATCGCTTAACATAATTTGTAACCTTAAAACGTACGTTTACTTTGATACAAAAACTTTTTATTTAATTAAGTGGTGCTTTCCGAAACGTGTCAAACTAATTGGTTTAATTATTTATTCACACTTCGTATATAATACTTGCAAAGCATTATATATTTCACATTACTCTTTGGATTGTTTGTCCCTGGTATATAATTCATGGTATGAGTTATATAAGGATTTATTTTTCATATGTAATATATAAAGAATATATTACATACTTTGCGTTATCTTTCAATTTATTTATTTAACCAACCACCAAACTCATACAACTTGGAAATCTAAATCTTTATCAACGTGTCGCGTTGATGTAACCATTCATCGGGAAACCCAAATGCATCATTCTAGAGTAGGGGGATATAGCCGTTAAGATAAACCGCAACTTCTTGGTCGAGCCGTTTCGGTTTCCGTTTGTGCTGTGCTTAATATGTGCATTTCTGCCAGAACGTTCTTCATCATCAATGTGAGTTTATAGCCCCATGTTTTACTGGTTTTACATATATTTTTGGGGTGAGAACATGCTTGTTTACAAATGCATTTACATGGTTGATTACAAATTGGTTTACATACTTATTTATATATCTCGCGGTGAGATACAATACTTGGTTACACTTATGGACGCGTTTTGGGGTGAGAAACATATGCATGGGTTTTTACAATTGGACGCAAGTGGACATTTTTACATTATGATTACGTGTTTGCCTAGGTAACAATACCCAATGAGCCCATTATCATGAACTGTTAATTATGGTATAACCAATTGGATTGGTCTCAGTAAGCGCGAATGTTATAAATAGATCTATTTGGGGGTGACGCCCCCGTTCGGGTGACTAGCTATCACCGGGAACGAACGTATACCATGTCGGATTTGGGATGTTCCGGGTAGAACATCAATACGGGCAATGTGGGCAATTTTATATTGCTATTTATTTATGTCGAGCTTCAGTATCATGAGCCTAGGAAAACGTAATTACATTTATATGATGTCTGCATCTGTTGCATTATCATACACTTGGGAAATCTTGCGGTCCTACCTTATACATATTATTTTCATTTGGAATTTTTTCGTGAATGGTTTTGTTTATCTTTGCATACTTTGAACAAAGGTGTCCATTTTACATACGTTTTAGGGACCTATTTGGGGGATTGAAATGAGTCTTGCCTATTTTACAACTCTTTGAATTACAACATTCATTACATACATTTTGGGGAAATTCCAGGATTGAAATGGTTCAACATATTTTTACAGAACTTTGTGTTTCTACATTTTGTTATTCAGGATAACCTATGTACTCATACCAACCTTTTATGTGACACTCTCTAAGCATTGTTTTTCTCAGTCGTGATTTAGATGCTTGGCATTATTTTTAATGTGGCATTGGAGTCTAAACTGACAAGATTTCATTCATGGATTTCTACATACATACAAGTGATCAAATCTTGTTGTGTTAATTTGAAGCTTTTCATTGTGATGCAATTATGGGACAAACATTATATCAATTTCAAGGAAATCAACGAGATTACTTTTCAAACGACACATTTAGATGTCGTTCTCTTGTATCTAGCGCTGTGTATTATGAAGTAATGTCCCCGGACACATTTCCGCTGCGACAAAATTTTGGGGGTGTTACAGCTCTTGGAGAGCTTTGCTTAGCAGTATTAACTGGTACTTGTCCTGACTTTGTTACAACTGTTGTTAGAACAAAATTCCTTTTAGGATGTGGGTGAGTAAATTTATTTTGGTGGTTCACCCTCTGAGCATTGTTTCATATTGGTCTAATTTCCCTTTGACCACTTACCCTTCCCTTATTATTCAACACTGGTTTTTCTACTATTTTCTTGCCATGAAAATCATAGTCTTTGATTAAATGGTTGAAACTCCCACATACAAAACAAGCTTTCTTTATAAACTCAAAACCATTTCCTAGTTTCTGAGTCATCATTCCATTCTAGTTTCTTTTATTATCCCTAGGACTTTAACTTTTCCTAGGATACTCTTTTTGCCTATGTGTGTTTTCCTTATTAACAGATATCACATTCTCATCAGATTTGACAAAATTGATTTTAGTAAACTTTGGTTTTGTCTGATCAGGTTTAGGTCTAAACACACTATCATTATCACTATCAGTGTCCCAATCTTCAATTATAGAGCACTCTATGCCAACAGTTTTAGCTTTTCTAAACTATAAAGACTAGTACTATTTAAATAAAGAATACAAACTAAAAACTAAAAGTAAAACACGAAATTCACACAATGTGGTATCTCTATTTAGACTCAAAACGTTGAGAGGAGAGCGCTCAAATAGTAATAGTTTCACTTACTTAAGCCTTAGTAGACATAATCATCTAGCCCTAGAAAAGGAGAAGAGTATCAAGGTCTTGAGGCATGTAGTTCCCGATGTAGGAGGGGAACTTGCAGAGAGAGCGCTTTACATGTTTTGAAAGACTATCGGAGAGAGTGAGCGATTGCGCGAGGAGAGGACAAGGGCCGGGCGAGGGCGGAGACGAGCAGGGGAGGCTTTAACTGTTATGCAGCGGGGTCACTAGAGAGAGCCACCGTGTCACTCTCATGGCAGTGAGACTATCATAACCAAGACCAGCTTTGTCGAGTAAGAACTGAAGAGAGATGACTATTTATCAGTTAGCTGAGAGCGAGAAGCGAGAGAGATAGGATTAGGTCAAATTTTTCTAGTTAGAAGTGTTACGAGCGAAGCGAAGCTTTCTAGCGAGAGTTACACACACACATCTTCTAACTGATTTTTAAGGTCCTTTGATAGAGGATATCTTTCATTTTGACACATACTTTAAAAAATATCAATGTCATTTTCTTAAACAATACATTTTTTTCATGAACAACTGTCCTAGATTCTAATGATTCTAATCCTATTTGATAACCTATAATTTTTAGATTAGATTTTTTAAGAGCTACACGTTGTTAATCATACTGTTTTTGAAGAGTTTCATATGATTTTAAGCAATCTTTAGAGCAAGTATGTACCTCAAAGTCTGAACTTGATGAACTTGATGAACCTTGGGATGTATAGGCCATTAGAGCAAACTTTGTGAGTCCTTCTTCAGCCTGAAAGCTCCAATCATAACCACATATCCCATCTTGAACAACCAAGGCATTTGCAGGAGTCTCTACTGGTACAATCCTTCTTGGAGCATCTCCATTTCTATTCCCCTGATTCCTTGGTGCCCTGCATTCTCTAGCAAAGTGACCTCTCCTGTGGCAGTTGTAACATTCAACTTTTGTCTTATCAAAGTTAACAGTTTCTTTGCCATTGAAATTCAGATTCCTTCCTGTCTTCTTTAAGAATCTTTTCACCCTCATAGTAAGCATGGCCACCTGTCATTTGAGATCCATCTCTTCAAGATCATCAGTATCAATCTGCTCCAGATCTTCATTGTCTAATTGTAGACTATTAGATTGATTAGCAAAGAAGAAAAACATGACATCATTAGCATAAGTTGAGGAAGAAGCTTGTCCTTGTGAACTAGCAGTAGAAACTTCATGAGCAGTATTAACTGCTTCATTAGTACTGATAGTGTTTTCTGAAGATAAAAAAGCCACATTCTGAGAGTTTGAGCTTGAGCTTGATTGGCCTTTAATCTCAGCTTCATACACCTTCAAATTGTTGTACAAACCATCCATGCTCATTGTGTCTAGATCAGATTTGTTTCTCATGATTAAAGCAATATTGTTCCAAGCTGATGGTAGACTTCTCAGCAGCTTCAGATTTGCATCTTCATGAGAGATAACTTCACCATGAATTTCCAATTGGCTGATGAGTTTCTGAAACCTATCATAGGTTTTATCCAGTCCTTCAGATCTTGATGCAGCAAAATTCTCATATTGCTGCTTCAGAATGGTGTTCTGCATTCTCTTTGATTCTTTGTTGCCTCCAAACCTGGTCTTGATTGCTTCCCATAAGGTCTTTGCATCCTTGATTCCATGAAATTTCAATAGGTACTCATTAGGAATGGCCAACAATAGAGTGCTTTTTGCTTTCAATTCATTCTTTCTTGCCAGCTTTTGTTCTGCAGTTTAGGAGGAATGGGACCTTCAGCACTAGCTGATGCAACAGCAGGTGCATCACCATTCACAATAACCTCCCAAAGAGCATAATCAGTGTGAGTAAGATACTCCATTCTCATGCTCCATAGATCATAGTCTCCTGTTTTGAGTATAAGAAGTTTTAGTGGAGACACTGTTTGGGTAGTTTCTGACTGTGATTCCATCTTCTCTTTGATTATGAGATCTTGTATAGATATAGTGTTCTTATTCAGAGTTTCTCAACAAGTTCTGATACCACTTGTTGGTCCCTTCTTGACAGATCTTACTTAGCTTGTTAAAGCTTAGTTATATTGGATAGATCCAAGACAACTATAGTAGAAACTAAGATTGAGAATATCACAAACTATGTGGAATCTAGTTTGCAATACTAAGAAGAGCAATAAAACAGTAAAACAAGATCTTTACTAAACTTTCAATATATTGAATACTATTTTGAGTTACAAAATAGCTATGAATACTAACTATGATTGCTATGCAAACTGTGAATACTAATATGAAAAACTGATATCTAGATCTATGTCGTATGAGTTCCTTTTATACACTAAGGAAACCCTAATAGGCTTACAAAACGCTTCAAGTGATTATGATCTTTTCTATAAGTAAACATAATCTCTTAAACAAATAAGTTTATACATATCTTCTTAACAAATAATTGATACTTATCTTCATAAGTATTCTTGTTCTTCAATCAACCTTTATCTTTTCTCTGATATGTCTTTGATCTCATCTCTGACAGCATTAATCCTTCTAGCAGTAGTAATCTCTCAGCAGTTATAACTGAGCACAAGCAATATTAACTAGCTTAGAAGTTTACTCTCAGCAGTAGTAATCTCTCATCTATTATCTCTAAGAGAGAGAGAGAGGGAGAGAGAGAGAGAGAGAGAGATCTGTTAAAAGTGGATCGGGTACAAATTGCCTGCCTTCTATATGTTTTGTGAGGTGGGTGGATCGGGTCGGGGCGGTATGAATCGGATATACATCGGGTTCAGGTCGAAGTTCATGGTTAATGTGTGTGTTGTAAGGTGGGTGGATCGGGTCGGGTCGGGTATGAATCGGGTACACCTGTGGGTTCGGGCCGTGTTCCTGCCTTTTGTATAGTTTTATAATTAGGCTACATGATATGGAGGTAAACTTACACGATGAGTTCCAAATTCACCTTTCATTTGCATCCCACCCATTAAAACTCACGCGTGAGTTGGGGATTTTTGAGGGGAGAGTGGTGAGTAACTCACCAATGGTGAGTTACATAATTATGGGCCCTCTAATTTTCATTTAATGTATTTTATTTTGGTTGTGAGTGTGTGTGGGTATTTAGTAGAATATATTTTATACAGTGGGTATTTTACTAAAAGGTGAGTTCATGGTTGCTATTACAGTTGAAATGAGAGTTGTAGTGAGTTTTAAAGTTGAAGAGAGAAAGTTGATGTGACGCTAACATGAAATGTGAGTTTCACCTCACCATACCATCTAGCCTTAATAGATACCCCTTAACTCTAAACTTATAAAAAGAACATCATTTAT
The DNA here is from genome assembly GCA_026074375.1 of Tanacetum coccineum. Lineage (NCBI taxonomy): Eukaryota > Viridiplantae > Streptophyta > Magnoliopsida > Asterales > Asteraceae > Tanacetum > Tanacetum coccineum. The sequence goes on from BQNB010093860.1 coordinate 6,693, forward strand.
TATTGTAGCATAAAATGATGATGTATGGATCAGCCATTTATGAGAAATACAATTTTAATGCTATACTAATCATATAAGATTTCTTTACAAAAGTGAATTGATGTTGAATCAATAAAGATCTTACGGTGATGTGCTTGAAAGAAAATCAAACCCAATTGAAGGGTGAGATCAGATATTTAGGGTCCGTTTGGTTTGTAGATGGGTTTAAGATTATGATTTGGATTTAAATTTGAATTAGGATTTGGATTTAGATTTAATGTAGGAGAGAGAAAATATATTAGTTTATAAGTAAATTATTTTTATAAATTTAAAATATATTTTTTAGTAATTTAAAATAAGAGAGAAAATGAAAAAGAGATTTGTGTGTGAGAGAGAAAGAGAGAGGCAAAAGAAATAAAAGTGTGTGAAAGAGAAACCCCCATCAAATATACTAGCTTTTGTGTAACCCCTTATTTAAGGGTGTGAAAACCAAATCCTAAACCTCATGCACCAACCAAACAATTGTCTAATATATTTTCAAGCTAAAACCTATCCCAAAGTGGTAAACCAAACGGACCCTTAATATATTCTCAACCTTTCATTGTTAAATCAAAACAAATAAACCTACTTTCCATTTTATGTTTTTTAAATAAAACACCTTTCAAACATTTTTTTAGACCATAAATCATCAAACGACATAAAAATATATCATTAGGACAAGAACTTATTTATCTTTCAATAACTGGAAATTTCGATATACTCTTAAAAAACTTAAATGTCGTGTTTTTTTTTCTTGTGTTCAAATTCCGCCCTAAAAATTGTTTTTATTTGTTATTTTAAAAATCACTAGTGATCTCACAAATCACATGTGATTGCAAAAATCACATGTGATTTTCAAAATAACAAATTAGATGTGATTTTGCATATCACATGAGATTTTATATATCACATGCGATTTTACAAATCACATGCGATCTTTCAAGCGAAAATTTCAACACTAAAAAAACTCGAAAAAAGTTCTTCAAAACTATATAAAAGTGTCTATTTTATAAAAAGTTGATTTAATCGTTATCGTGATGGTATGATTTATTTTCCGTAACGACTAATTGTTTATACGATGTTTAATTTTTAAGTGAAAAATGAAAGCACATGAAAAAAAAGTGATACGGAGCATTATTTTGATATCCCTATTGAACTTTTTGATCCAATTGAATATGACAACTAATAAAATTGCACAAGTTTACTTGAATCTTTATCGAATTATACATTTTCATCGTCCCGTTTGTACATTTGGATGGGAATGACATGTTTTCTACGTACAGACACTAAAATTAGCACTACAAAACAAGAGCAACACCAAGCAATTAAACCATATGATCGTTAGACGAGTTACCAGGTGCTGCAATTGGAACATCACTAATTTGGGGACGTTCAAGCAAACTATTGCGACAGTTTGGACAAGAAGAATGTGAAACAAACCACTTGTCTATGCATCCAACATGAAACTCATGGCGACAGTGTGGCAACACACGAACATTTTGTCCATCAACAAAATCATCTAGGCATATGGTGCACTCAGTAACCAAAATCTTGACTTCGGATCCTAGCACTCGTGTAGAAATCTTACTAACAACCGACTTTTTAAGACCAAAAGAGACTTGAGACTGTGGTGAGGATGCAGTTGTAAACCTTCGTTGCATAACATAACGTATCACTTGAAAAATTCCAAAAGATACGATTAAGCCACACAATAAGACCATCCACATTATATTAATTATGAGACTCATCTCCTTGGTGTTAGAAATATTCGTTTCATTGTGGTATGCAGAAGGAGCCAATGAGCCAACGAGAAGACTACGGTGGTGTAAGGTGGCCATTAGTTTGTTTACGCTTTTGTTCTTTAAAAATAAGAAGAAAGGTTATAGAAAGATTGTTTTGTTTTGAAATGAGCTCCTACATATATAGTGTTGGGAGTTATAAAAAAAGATGCATAATATCTTTAGATGGTTACGAATCTTGGTACCAAATCGAGTGGAGATTTCACTTTTCCAACCACATTGCAAGCTTTGTTTTCAACCTTTATTGTTTAAGGTTAAACTCATTTTTTGTTGTGCAAGACCCATAAAGATTTCACTCTAAACAAATTAAGTATTCTATTTGTTATATGACATTTTAAATTTGGTTTGATTTTGATTTTTTTTTTAATTTTTTTTAATTATCTTTCTATTACTAAAAAAAATTCACAATATTGTGTATGTTGATGCATAAAAAAGTTATGAAAGAAGTTTTCCTAAAAGTGGATAGTTTTGCCGAAAAATATTATGAAAAAAACGTTTGTGCATTAAATCTTTTTTTGTGCATCAGAAAAATCGTTTTTGTACCCAACTTCTTTTGACTTTTTACATCAAAATTTATTGCACATCATACTATAACAAGTTAAAAATTTTAGGCATTAATAAATTTTTGTACATCATAATTTCGTTTTGTGTGCATTAAAAAAATATAAAAACTCAAAATTAGAAAAACTTCCTTTACAAAAATTTTATTGATTCACAAAATTGTATACTTGTTATATGCTATGATGCGCAATAATATTTAGATGAAAAAAATAAAAAGAAGTTTGGTACGAAAACGAATTTTTAATGCACAAAAAATAATTTAATGCACAAACATTTTTTTAACAATTTGTTTTGGCAAAACTATCCACTTTTAGAAAAACTTCCTTCACAACTTTTTTATGCACTAACATATACGATCTTGTAGAATTTTTTCAAAAATTTTCACGAATTTTTTTAAAAAGATGGATATATATGTAATTTTGAAGCAAAAGATGGACATATATGTAATTTTTAAGTTTGTTTGGATATATATGTAATTTCTTTGCAAAATAGGGATATATATGTAATTCTCCCTTATTGTTTAAGGTTAAACTCATTTTTTGTTGTGCAAGACCCATAAAGATTTCACTCTAACAAATTAAGTATTCTATTTGTTATATGACATTTTAAATTTGGTTTGATTTTGATTTTTTTTTAATTTTTTTTAATTATCTTTCTATTAAAAAGCTTGTGTCCCAATGATACTTCATATTGTGTGAGAAGCTCTCCAATCAAATGGTGTAAGTTCAAGTCCGACGTATGAGATAATTTGTGGTATAAATAAAAGAGGTGATATGTACACCACTAAAAGTGATGCACACACCATTAATCCTGCATCTGAGCGTGTGTATCACTGATGTAATTTAATAATGTGCACACTCACTTAAAAAGTGATATATACACTGCTAAACATGATTTGCATAAGATATGGCAGGTAATACGACCATGGAGCATTGGAGTTTGATCCACTCATCCACGCAACATTTTATGCTGACTATTGTGATCTTAAAAACACAGTAACCATTTACTACGAGCAAAATGTGTAAAAATATTCTCCTTTTATGTTTCGTTTATTTTTCGACAATTTGGTAAAGACCATTATAACATAACAACTATTGGATTATGTCCACGTAAAATAATATATGTCCGAGAATTTTATTCGAGCCTACGGGAACGCACGCGTTAATACGTAAAACAATTATAGTAAATATATTAAATGTAATATATTTAGTGATAAAGCTTAAACGAGCGTTAAATATTAATAAATATTTAATGGGAGTTATATTAGTCATTAATAGTTAAAAGAATGACTAATATGCAATTATGGAGAAAAAGAAAGTATGAGAATTATTTCTTTTTTCCCTTAACCAATTTGTTTCCTAATCTCTAAGAGGAGGTGAAATTACCTAACTTACAAGCCAAGTTATGTAGGCTATATAAGAAGGTCTAGGGATTATTATTTGTCATAACTTGAAAAACTAATCTCTAAAATTCTCTCCTTCTCTCCCTATTGCTCGATCGGTCGAACCAAACCCCAAGGGTTTTGTTGGGTTTTTACAACTAATTAACCATTAATCTATCATGAGTACTCAGCGGAAAAGATAAACACGTATAGAATAACATAGTTAACAAAGGGATCAAGAAATGTGTACCTTTTAACAATAAATGACACCGTTCTTGAATATATGCATGTGTATAATAAATGATACCATGCTAAAACCACCCAAGATCTAAAGTAAGATCTCTCTACTTCAACACACACAATACGTTCTTAACAAACAATTAAGTATGCTAGTACTAGTAGTGATAAAGCCACCAAACGCCTTCAACTCTTGAATCAATCAACACGAAAAACCCTTGTGGGTTGTTGGTTTCGGTCGAACAAACACAAACCGAAACCCTTGGGGTTTGGTTCGACCGATCGAGCAATAGGGAGAGAAGGAGAGAATTTTAGGGATTAGTTTTTCAAGTTATGACAAATAATAATCCCTAGACCTCCTTATATAGCCTACATAACTTGGCTTGCAAGTTAGGTAATTCCACCTCCTCTTAGAGATTAGGAAACAAATTGGCTAAGGGAAAAAAGAAATAATTCTCATACTTTCTTTTTCTCCATAATTGCATATTAGTCCTTCTTTTAACTATTAATGACTAATATAACTCCCATTAAATATTTATTAATATTTAACGCTCGTTTAAGCTTTATCACTAAATATATTACATTTAATATATTTACTATAATTGTTTTACGTATTAACGCGTACGTCCCCGTAGGCTCGAATAAACTTTCCGGACATATATTATTTTACGTGGACATAATCCAACAGCTCCTACTTGGACATGTGCCAAATAATATAATAACATTGGTAAGCGTCTAGCAACATGTCAATGCTCCTAGAAATATCCGAGTGTGGTTTCATAAAGTCACAGATAAATGATTTATGTATTTACAATCCATTTGTTTCAGATACCGTGTTAAAAATGGACATGGATCTGAGTCATTCTATTATTTCACGATTTTGTTTCTCGTATATATGATTAATCTAGATTACCAAAAATCATTGAGACATATCTACCTGAGTTTTTTGGTGCGGCCACACATATATCTGATTAATACTACGAGGGGCCCAGTGACATCATACTTCAACTATTGAAGGAACAAATTCTTTATTGATTATAAGTGCCAAGTCATATGCTTCAAAATTACTTTTGAAAATAGTCCTTATTAGCTACCTTATTCAGGATAACTTAAACTACATCAAGAAGGATAATCCACACATGCAATACCTACTTGCATCTCAAGTCTAATGATTTAGTAAATTAAAATCACTTAAAATATTTACTTAATGACGCTGATCCATAAAGTAATGATCTTGTTAGTTGGGGAAGTCCAATATTCATTTTATGAATATCATGTGAGTTTGGTGGACACTTCCTTTAATATCCAAGATATCACCAATCACTCAGACTTGTCTTAGTTCAACAATATTCTTACATTGTTGATCGACAACAGACTAATTTAGAATAATAAATATTATTCATGGATTAAACATGCAAATACAAGACACAATTTATATTAAATATAACTTAATACCACATATCTTTATCATTAATACAATTGTCTTAACATCCCTTATCCAAATACTAAATAGATCAAATGCATGATAATTCTAGTTGACGAATCATGCCTCAAGATACGACTATCGTACTTATTGACAAGGCATAGATTTTATTAATTTCAACTAGCTTTGATCTTTTAAAATTTTGAGAATACTTATTTCAAGAATTCAATTAATAAAGTTCTTGAATATCTATGATGATTGTTTGTTTATACAAATATCTCAATATTAACACACTATATCTCATAAGGTGTGTGACATCAACTATTGACAACAATCATCTTTCACGGCTTTCAAAAGTGTAAAGTATTCTTATTCTTTAATGTATAATGCAACAATGCTCTCCGTTGAGCACAACTAGTCCACATGGTCATCATCAAAAATGAAATCATACCATGACTAGTATTGAGTGTCATCTTAATTCGATTTAGCATTCGTGTACACAAACAACCTTATGCTTTTAAATTCCGTAAACAATGAATATTCTCTTAATAATGTTTGGCACCTCATGAACTCTAAATTGGTTTATTCTAATTGCACAACAAATTGTTGCAATATATATCCTTAGATTTTTCATTACTATGGACAAATCCATAATCTAGGAATGATTTCTCAAATCCAAACATATTCTATTAAAATATTTAATTCAATGATTATCTAATAACTTTCGATTAAATACCAATGTTGTCAAATCATCTTTCATTCATGCATGATACAACTATTTCTCTACACAATATAATATACATAATGAATCCTTTAGTCTAACTTAAGATTTCATTCATGATCCATCTAGCAAAAGATATGAATCCATTGAGACTTTCTAAATGGTATTTCAAATTGTGTTAGATTTATATACCGCATATGTTTATAGCAATAAACATATTATTTCAAGGTTGTACTTTTAATTTCCTAAATCTTTCAGGTGAAGGAAACCTGAACATAATACTCCCACTAGCTTTTAGGAATACTCAGAAATTATCTTAATTATAATTAAAATTTAAATCAACTAAGTGATTTATTTAATAATAAACTTAAGATTCTTCTCCTAGATGCTTTCAATGATCCATACTTGGATTCTTGCCGCTTGTACCCTTTATAAATATTATATGAATTCATAAACTTCTTTGATTACTAACTGTCCTCGCAATAATAATCATTTAAGGAAGAGTTTTAAATTTCATTGTCATATATCATCAATATGAACACTTGTATGATAATCTACCATCTTTATATAATTAATGCGCATAGAAAGAATATTTAATCAAAAACAATTGCTTGTGTATGATTAAAAATCCTATCATAATGCATGCATCAAATATGTGTACAACATTGTCCTTATGAGTTTGAAACCAAGAACCAAACCACTTGGGTTTTTCTTCTCTTTGATGAAACTCATTTTAACTTCACAGTCTAACCGTTTAGTTAAAGATCAATCAAGTTCCAAAAATGATTATCTTTATGGACAGCATCTTAACATTCATAGTTTGAGTCATTTATCAAATTTAAAATTCAACAATGCATCTTAATGGTTTCACCAAGATACCAAATTCAAAATTCAATGCATTTTAATGATTAACAGGTTCACCATGAACCTGTGACTCATATTCCTCAATATTGATATAACATTTATCAATCAAGTATTTGAGGTATCCTTGCGGATCTATGAATGAGAATTATATCATTATGAGGTTTAACATTTATATATACAATCTCAGTATGATATTCACTAGTGTGTTTAAGAAGGTTATGTATTTTGTATTTTTATCTCTATAAGAAACGCTCCCACTTGCCTTTTGTAATTTTAGACTCTTCTATAATTGAGTAAATTGCATAAATCGTCCTTAAAGTTTGGCCAAATTGCATGTTTCGTCCCAAACGTTACGAAAGTGCAAGAATCGTCCTTGTGGGAAAACCTTTGGTGCAAGTATCGTCCTTGTGAGGAAACCTTTCAGGAAACCTTTGTTGCAAGTATCGTCCCCGCAGGGACGTTACTTGCACCAAATGTTTCCATACAGGGACGATTCTTGCACTTTCGTAATGTTTAGGATGAAACATGCAATTTGGCCAAACTTCATGGACGATTTATGCAATTTACTCTCTATAATTACTTAGCATGTAGAGGGACATTACAAGATACATTGATAGTTTCTGAGTTTAGTTTGTTAATATCATTCTTCATAAGACTTTTAACAAATTTAGAACTTCAATTTCTTAAGACTTAATGTGAGTCATCACATTCCATAATCATGATGGTGTCTTATTAACCTTCGAGGTTGAAGTTTTATTCAGTATATACAAGACATACTCAATTTCAAACCTTGACAGATTTTGAAGGTAAAATATTTAAGTTATTAAAATCAAATAATTCCAAATAATTTGATTCAAGACTCTAGACATACCATGAATATGTGGTATTCTATGAGTAACTTTTATTGTGAGGCTTTATCACAATCTTTTAAATAACTTAATACTCTTTAGGTCACATACTTATCAATTGTGTCAAACAAAATTGAATATATAGTATTTAACAACCTATTTGCATGCAATAATGTATACGACTTTAACTAGTTCAAGAACTCTATCCATGTTAACTATACATTATTTTGCCTTTGAACAATTCAATGACTTTTGTTCATGTCATAGCCAGAGGATATAACTTACTTTATGTTATAAGTCTTTCAACATTTAAAAGAACTTTATGTTTATTAATTTACATTAAACATAAACATATTTAACTAAAGTAACTCTAAACCCTTACTTTATGTTATAAGTCTTTTAACAATTAACAGACTTAATGTTTTTTTTGAATGGCTATTTTATAAAGAAGACACTAGCAAGAAGCTAGCAAGTTACAGAGAAATAAGACATGGGTTTTTAAGCAAATCGTTCAAACTAAACGATGCTTTACATCTATATCGACACCAATAATAAGACTTAGACACTATATCATCAAAAAACACCACCTTCGTTGGGATCTTAGCTTCAAAAATCATCTTTTTACGGAACGACCACAGGTACCACCACATCAGGTAAAAAACTCCTCCCAACATCAATTTATTCTTGGACGGAAGACGCAAATTCACCAACCAGGCCAACCAATCCTCGTAAGACTCGAACTCCGCATAAGAAATGTCTTTGTTTAATAAGAAATAGTGCACGACTATCCTTAAAACCATGAGTGTCTTATAGTTAGTAAATTATGCTCTATTCAAGAAAGCGAGAAATATCTGGTTACTAACAAGGATTAATAATAACTTGCAGCTCCCTACGAAAATTCAGATAATCACTTACATTAATGTCTTGTTCATAAATAAATGACGATGCTCCCACTGGATTTGACAACATTGCAAGTGTTCCATAACCAGTGCAAACAAATAGTGATCTATTAACTTGAAAATTGAGCATGCAATTTCCTCCCTAATTTTGATTAGAACACAAATAGATACATTTTATTAGTTTTACCTTTATGAATTTTGCTGGCAATTTTGGTATTTCCTATAGAGACGCATAAAAATCTTTACATTAAGATGTTATCATTTGATAGCTTTAAGAACATTTCTCTCTTGTTACTATATGTCTTATATCTTTCAAAATATTCACCATGAAATCTATATGTAAATATTAAGTCATGCTAATATACTTAAATTTTAAGATTGCTTTGAGTATGATCTACATTAGGGACAATTCTTAGTTTATTATAACTTCGGGAGCAAGTTATATATTGGAATGAGTCTCCATGTTCACTTACAAGGAAAGGAGTCTCGGTTTGACTTTCTTTGATTAAGAAACAAACCATTGGTTTAGGTTTTATCATTGCATTAATTTATATTAGTTGAATTGATAATTACTCCTTAAAGAAAAATTAAATACACATGTTTATCAAATAAACCAATTACTTTTCATGATCTGACTAGTGATGGTGTATCACAAAAGGTTAATCAAACGATGATAATTCACAATATTTGTAACTCCCTAAACCTATCTGGGATTACTTTATTTACAATAATATTGGTAAGCATGTTTCATTACATCTATGCCGCGTGTTAATTGGTCTTAACCATACAATGTTAAGTCTTCCAATCATAAACTGTGATTATTCAACACTTCACGTCTCACAAGAAAAGCATTAATCACCTTAGTAGATTGTAATTCTAACACGTTTCACGCATAGTAAAGAGCAATCTACAAGTGTTTTTACTATTGGATGGCAAAAAACTTAGTTGATAAAGGGTTTTTTATTTGAACGTGTAAATATGTACGAAGAAAGCATGCATACCATCTTTCATCATTATATATTTTAATAAAAACTTTATTCTCAATTAAGTTATTATTACTATAACACATATTTTTTATACATCTAATGTATCAATATTGTTACCTTTAAAATTGATGATTCAACGTGTTTTTAAAATATAAAGAATTTATGTTTTACCGCAGGAAAAAAGATTAAAGATTGGTTAAAAACTTTTCAAACCCTAGGACCATTTGCTGACTTTTCTAATTAGTACTGCATGGTTTAGGGTAACTACGACGTAGATCAGGTATTATAGAGTTAATGTATCTACAAGGACCGAAGTTATGATGAGTCTCAGAACCGTATCCTTGCAACTAAGTTAGTACTTTGCAAATTATGTCATTGATAAAAAAATAAACATTATTTGGAAAACCACATTATAAACTATAAATAGTCCATAATAAATCTGATTTCACAATAATTAGTCATGTTTATATTTATTTTTCGAAAAACCATTTTATTTTCTGACAAGTCCAAACTTAAAACAAAAATAATATAAACACCAAACTAATTCACATAACAATTATTCAAAACAATCACTTAACAATTAAGTCATGCAAATATTAATTTATGATCCAAATTATCTAATAATTAAAACATGTATATATTCATATAACGCTCCTTCGTCCTAAAAACTCCGGCCACATCCATCGACATAATCAATTGCGTAAGCCATATACGAATATATACCACATAGCATATAAAATTTAAGCAACATTTCGGACCTCTTTAAGACTAACCAAGTCGTCCTAGCTTTATAAAGTCGTGGATCAAAAACACATAAATTTTAATGTCTAAGTTTTAATTCTTGATCATATCATATTGGATTAAAACCCTTTTAACATTTAACAAGATTTATATCACATTTCTGCTCCATGATAAATTGCATGTTTTATCATGGATTGCTGTAATTAACAATCTAATTTAAAAACATTAAAACAGATCAAATAACAATTAAACGTATTAAGTTTTATCCATAAAATTTCATACAACCTATAATTCGTCTAATTAATTTTATAATCAATAAAGATTGAATCTTGATGCAAAAAGATCGAATCTTTATGCATAAAACACCCAAATGGCTTAAAAAATTAATCAAGAACCCTAATTATTTGTCCAATTTTCTATTCCTGTAACTACAATTCAAATACGATGGCTCGTGTTGCCAATGTTGGGTTTTTACAAATAAATAACTTTAATTTCATGAGCTACGCAACAGAAAAGATAAGATCATGTATGAATATGTAATTAACAAAGGGATCAAGAACGCATATCTTTAGCAATTAAGATTCTACCGTCTTGCATATACGGTGTATGTATATAAAGAATACAACGCAAAAACCTTCCCAGATATCAAAGTAGTATAACCTCTAATGGTTTGCCACCACACTACACGTCACCTGAGAATTGCTAGATGATAGTCCTTTCTTCACGATAAACAACCGAACACCTTGTTCATGCTTTTATGTTAAATTGAACAAACCAAGAAACCCTTTTGGGATTTCTTTACTGCTGACAATAAGTAACCAAAAGGGACAAAACTCTATGTATTCATGCATGATATATGTTAGCAGGCTTATGTTTGTAGGCGCGGCCCATGTTAGGCTTAGGGTTATCTTTGTATTACTTGTATTTATACTCGACACTTTGTAAGGTTTCATAATCAATATACACAGAACATTGTATCATCCTACATGGTATCACGAGGGTTTCTCAGATCCTAAAACAACTCGCTTCCGCTTGTTTGTAACCTTTTCAATCATAGTTTCTATTTTATTGATTGTTTCTAGGTGGTTTCCTGTTTCTCGACTAAGTTTAGTCGATGTTTCTTGGCTAAGTTTAGCCACTGTTTTACCGATTGTAGTTTCAGTTGGTATTTTGTTTTGTTTTCTCCAACGCAAACCCCACAAACTAGCTACTGTTTCCATTATTTTTTTACAAACCCTAACTACTTTGAACCCTAAAATCTACAAACCCTAAAAACTACAAAACCTACATACTACCCATTGTTCGACGATCAAACATGACAAATGACAACCCACCCCCCACACCGGGACTTACCTTATCGGATAAACTCATGGCTATGAATCATTTAACCACTTTTGTTCCCCAAAAACTTGATGTCGATGTTATGAATAATTCCTCGTGGGTGTATTACTTTTCCCATCTATGTCATGGTTATGGGATTTTGGATCATCTTGTTGATCTGGTTGCCTCTTCATCCACTATGACTCCTACGGATCCACCACCTAAGGATGCGAAATGGACTAAGATTGATTTCATCATTAGGTATTGGATATTCTCCACACTTGCTCCATCACTAAGGAAATGTTTGGTTGATCTTAACCCTAATCACTTGCAAAGGAAGCATGGACATATATTGAGGCTATTTTCAAGGACCAACAAGTGCCCGCGTGTAGGCTTGAAAGTCGAACTACACAACTTAAAGCTTTGGGATTTATCTATTGACGGCTATTTTCAAAAGATAGAATCTATTGTTTCGGTTCTTAATGGTCTTGGTTCCCCTCTTAGCAATGATAATGTTGTTACTTTCGCACTTGAGGGTTTACCTTCCACATATGAAATGATCTCTACTGTTATTGTTAGTCGGGAATCCTTTCCCGATCTCAAAATGGTTATATCCTTGTTGACTACTCATGAGATGCGCCTAAAGTCTAGGGTTCAAAACCCTCTTGTTGTTGCTACCTCCGCTTTCTCATGTTTTTATTGGTAAAGCCAACACTAGTGATCGGCGTGGTTCACTTCTTTGGAAAAAGTAAAGAACCCGGGTTTGGAGTTTTTGCTAAGGGTTCTTGTGGTTTTGTGATGCTTGTAAGTATCTTCAAATGCGTGTCACCCGGGCAAGTCTTACTTTGCTCCCTCGTACCTCGGGTTCGGCTTCAAGTGTGCGGGTGTGCCACACTCGGTTTTTGGATTCTGTTGAATCCTGTGCTATGTTAGGTTAAATGATCCTAATATTTAACCCCATCTACTCTAATGCTTTATACGAGTTTATGTTCCTCATGGGTTTCCAAGTGTTTCTGCCCAATTATCTACGCGGCACATTTTGTAAGTCCATAATTATGCCTGGTTTTCTTAGGGGTGCTCAATCAAGGAATGGCTATGTTATTCCCACAGGGGGTTCAGTATCCAACGGGGTCACCACAGCCGGGGGTCCATTCTCCACAGTAGGGGGTTCAGACGCTTTCTGGTCCACCTCAGGGGGTTCACCTTGTACCTGGAACTTTATAGCCACCAGTTCAGTTTATGACAGGGGTTGAAACAGTTAGCAAGTGTGTTCTTTCCCTGGTTCGTTGACTTGGGACAGTCACGAGTATGCCTTTTCATCCGAGTCCAGCTATTTTGCGTCCGGGTTCAAAAAGGTTTAGGTCAAGCTACTCTTTTGTCGAATGCCATTTTAATACCACTATCTTCAAGAACCGGCTCTGGCAATTGGACATGATAAGTGTGAGTTCTCATCTCATGATTATGTACAATGTCTTAGTGTATTCTGTAATATGTGATTTACGTCTGTTGCAGTTGGTGCGGCCATTTTATTACACGTCTTCTAACTCTGGCCATAGTGTATTGTCTACCCCTTTTTGTCCACTTCGTTTAAATAATGTCTTAATCACTCCTAATATTGTCAAAAACTTGATTTTTGTTCATCAGTTTGTCCGTGATAATTCTTGTACGGTTGAGTTTGACCCTTTTGGTTTTTTTCAGTAAGGACTTCATAAACTCGATGGGTATCCTACGAAGTGAATAGCACGGTGTGAGCTTATCCTGTTCGAAAGCCCTCCACTACACCTTATGCTTTTCTTACCAGTCAGTGTACGTGGCATCAACGACTTGGACATCCAGGAAGTAAAGTGTTACATCGTCTTGTGTCTAGTGATTCTATTTCTTGTAATAAATAGAAACTTCCCGTTCTTTGCCATGCTTGTCAGCTTGGTAAACACGTGAAGCTTCCGTTTGTTAGTTTGTCTAGTTCTGTACTTCGAGTTCTTGACATTGTTCACTCAGATTTGTGCGACCTCTCCATTTGAGTCTTTCTGGTTTCCAGTATTATGTTTTGTTTCTAGATCATTATTCTCAGTATGTTTGGGTTTATCCGTTATTGAATAAATCTAATATTTTGTCTAAATTTATGTTATTTCGTAATTATGTTCGTACTCAGTCTAAGTGTGAAATTAGGTCATTTCAGTGTGATCATGGTGGTGAATTTGATAATCATGCTTTTCATAAACTATTTAACGATAACGGTATCCAATTTAGATTTTCTTGCCCCCGCACCTCACAATAAATGGCCCCAAATTGATCGTATGATCCGTACACTTTAATACTCTCATTCGTACTTCTTGTTTCAAGCACCCATTTACCACCCAATTATAGACTGTGAACTTAATATGGCAGTTTATGTATTGGAATATTTTTACCTTCCCGTGCCATCAATAACGAGATACCCTTTTACCCGCCTGTTTGGTGCGCACCCGATTATAGTAATGTTCCTTTGTGTTTTTAAGATGCCTTTGTTATACAACATATAGATCAAATCACAAATTGGACCACGTGCCACACCTTCCAATTTCAGGGGGACTTACTGCAATCATTTTGGATTCGTTGCCTTGATCTTAACACAATAAAATGTTTCATTATTCCCGTCATGTAACTTTGATGAAACAGTGTTTCTGTTTCCCTCCACCAAATCCACTACCACACCTTCCAATGATTTTTCAGACAATTCCAGTAACCTTATTTCCACAATTATTCGCACCGCTCCTATTACTTCCGTTCCAGCACCGGTCCATACTCCACTAGTTGACGTACTACACCAAACTACACTCTCCACCACCTACGCATCAGTATTGTGCCCAAATTATAAGCTGAACAATGCACCCTCTCCCACTAATTGATCCCACCAACCTTGTCGATTTCCCATGGTCACACGTTATCGTGTCGGGGACTACTCGTCTAATCCTCGGTTACGTGGTCATGTGTCTACTATCCTCTCCTTACTCAGTCTTTATAAAGAAGCGTTTAATGATCCTAATTGGCGAAATGCTATGTTTAACGAGTATAATGCACTTATTAAAAATAAAACTTGGACTAGTGTACCTCGGCCGGAGGGTGCCAATATTGTTTGTTCTATGTGGTTATTTTGCCATAAGTTTTTGGCTGATGGCACTCTTAGTCAGTATAAGGCATGTCTTGTTGCCAATGGTAGCACGCAGGTTGAGGGTGTTGATGTTGATGAGACTTTTAGTCCGGTTGTTAAGCCTGGTACTATTCAGACTGTTCTTAGTTTAGCTATTTCTCGACATTGGCATGTTCATCAGCTTGATATCAAGAATGCTTTTTTACATGGTGATTTAGCTCAGACTGTTTATATGCATCAGCCTCCCGTTTTTCGGGACCTGTGCATCCGGATTATGTTTGTTTATTGCAACGATCTTCTTATTTGGTCTTAATAGGAACTCGCCCTGGTTTACTAGCGGTTTGCTGCTTACCATTACCTACTGTTGGATTTACTCCTTATCGTTGTGACTCCTCTTTATTTATTTACAGAAGGTTGTGATACAGCTTTTTTTTTACGTTTTGTGGATAGACATTGTTCTCACTGCTTCATCTATCGTTTGCTTACGCAGGATTATAGCTTCTTACATGCGAGTTTTCTATGACAGATTTTGGGTGGCATTAATTATTTTTTGGGTATTTTAGTTACGCGTGACTCTTCTGGTATGTTTCTGTCACAGCGTAAGTATGCTATGGAGATTTTAGAGTGTGCTCATATGGTTGGTTGTAATTCTTCTCGGACTCCTGTTGATACCGAGTCCAAGTTAGGGGATGGTGGTACTCCGGTTGTTGATCCTACCTTATATCGGAGTTTAGCAGGTTCTCTTCAGTATCTCACATTCACTAGACCTGATATTACGTATGATGTGCAACAGGTTTGTCTTTATATGCATGATCCACGGGAGCCTCATTTCTCTGCTCTCAAGCGGATTTTGCGGAATGTTCAGGGAACTTTAGACTATGGTTTACAGCTATTTTCATCTACTTCTGACTCCTTGATTGCTTATTCGGATGCTGATTGGGCTGGTTGCCCGACTACGAGATGGTCTACTTTGGGGTATTGTGTTTTTCTTGGCAACAACTTACTCTCATGGTCCTCTAAGCGTTAGCCAAAGCTTTCTCATTCCAGTGCTGAGGCTGAGTATCGTGGTGTTGCCAATGCTGTTGCTGAGACATGTTGGATCCAGAATTTACTTCGTGAGCTTCATACTCCTTTATCTTCCGCCACTATTGTGTATTGTGATAATGTGAGTGCTGTGTACTTGTCTTCTAATCCGGTTCAACATCAACGTACCAAGCACATAGAGATTGATATTCATTTTGTTCGGGATTTGGTTGCTACTGGGCAGGTTCGCGTTTTACATGTTCCTTCTCGGTTTCAGTATGCGGATATCTTCACTAAGGGCTTACCTTCAATGTTGTTTGAGGAGTTTCGCACCAGTTTGAGCGTCCGGTGTCCTCCCGCTCCATCTGCAGGGGAGTGTTAGTCCATGATTAGTCAAAGTCAATTATATATGATTAGTCAAAGTTATTTATGTCATTCAAAGTTATTTATGTCAGTCAAATTAATGGTCATTATGTATTGGGCTCAAGCCCGTATTCTAGAATAGTCCGTACACTCCTATATATTGTATCAATTGTTTTAAGGAATACAAGACACAGATTATATCTCTAAACCCTTTCCTACAAATAAAAGCAGTAAAAGGTCGTAGAACGAGGCTCGTGTTTAACATGATTCCCTTAAAACAAATTCGCCGTCTGTTTCCCAGGGTACAACGTCCAAAGCTGTTGTACAACCGGACCTGACAAACTTGCCTGAAAAATCATGGAAGCAGTCGTACATTTTTGATCGAAATGATTGTTGGAACTTGGTTTCTATGGAGCTGCATATTTAGTTGTGTCTAAAAGAATGAGACTAGGCCTCTATTTATAGTGAAAACTTCGTCTTGTTTTTCAAGATAAATAACTGCCTAACTTAAGCAAATCTTTTATTAACAAAAAAAGATTTGCATATCTATTAATGACATAAAATATTCTGTACAAACTTATTTGATAAGTTTAAATCTATTCCTAAAATAGATTTCCAGATTTTGTGTTTCACGTGTCCCACTTTGAGACACGATATCTCATTCATATAATCTCCATTTTGGACATATTTTAGCTCGTTGCGAAGCTCTCTTCAAAGAAAACGCAAAACGACAAGCTAACATAAATATATATAAATATACATATATTAAATAATGTCCAAAGTTTGCGAAAACACATTTTGCCAAACTATTTTTCCAACATTTAGTTATGAGTAATGATAAATAGACCTACTAACTAGACTTACAAGCATGCCTACTTCATTCACAATTTGACAAACGTAATACACAAATTTCTCTCTTATCATATCCACCAATCAATTCATAACTTCCACCAATCACATTTGTAGGTCTATTTTTAGGTTCATGAATTAGGCATACAAATCATTTTTCTTTAGTTATACATGTTTAATTGTGTTACCGCAAGCTTTTATAAAACAGACCGACTACTATTAACGGAGTTGTATACAAGGATGTGTAAAGTGTGCTACCGCACATGACCTCAAAGTTTTAAGAGTCTCAAAATATACACCTTTGTATATAGTTGTAGCCTTAAAATCCATTTTCAACATCAAAATGTTGACAACAAACAATTATTATTGCTTATACAACGAACATGTAAGTACAATACAAGAATTACTGTAGTTTTACATAGCAATACAATACCACATAGTTGGAACATAGCCAAATAGTGCTGAGCATTATAGACCGCAGACTGTACCGAACCAAGAAACCGGACTAACCGAACCTGACTGAACATATTTCGGTCCAGTACTCGGTCCACTTTTTTTCTTATTTTTTGTGCTTGGTTTGATTCGATCTTACGCACAACCGACTATATTGTCTTTTTTAACCAGACCGACAGACGACCCGAACCGGACCGGACCGACTCGAGTCTAGACCGAACATTTTAATCCGGTCCTCAGTCCGAACTTTTGAACCAAACCGGTTTCGTTCTAATCTGATCTTAATCGGTCAAATCCGGTTTTCGTACCATGCTCAACCCTATAGCCAAATGTTTAAAAAGAACATTTGAGTCGGTCCAAAATGACTAGTACAGTAATAAATTGTAAAGTTATTAAAAAGCATAAGCAAGTAATATCTTTCAACCTTTACACATTTTCTTTTGTATTTACGAGCGTGCAAGAAAAATCAACGAGACGTGTTCAAGCTTGGCTACCCCCACTAGCTTTTAAATAGTCTCCCACTGCTAACACTAATCTTTGAATACATCCATTTACGTAAGCATGACCTTTTTTAGTCTAAAAATAATTCAAACATCTTTTTTTTTCAACTTATGTTACCTCAAACAAATAATTTATTTTCCACCCATATATCTAACACATTTAATATATCAAACTTGATAGGCTCTTTCTGTCAAAATGCAGGTAGTTCGCATCTGTACATACATATCTCATGCACCGAGCCTCTTCGCACAACAATGCCTTTCGTGTGGGTCCGGGCTTCACGTAAACTACTCATGAATTGCATTTTATTATAAAAGAGACATTCTAGTCTTTATTCAATATAGAAAGACAGCCTGAACTTTTTTCGAAGATAACATCTCTATGTTAGCTGTGTACAAACCTCGTCTAAAGGATATGCATTTATAAACCATCGTGCATACCAAAAGTTGTAATGTTTCCTTTAAGCATTTGCAGCAGTGGATCTGTAACAGACTCTCTTGGTTGCACGGACAATATCTTCAATCTGCAAGAAGGCAAGATATTCAGCAACTAAAAGAAGTGAACTTTTTAAAAGCTACTTAGCAAATTATT